>PVKP010023641.1:0-36024 GCA_004027715.1 Plecturocebus donacophilus
GCTTTCACTGGGAGCTACATTCCTGAGCTGTTGCTAATCGGCCATCTTGGATCTCTCCTACTCCTCTCTTCTTTCACCTCATCTCCAACCCATCAGCAAATCCTGTTGGCTCTCCCTTTAAAGTATATTCCATATCTGACCATTTCTCACTATTACCACCCAGTCTAAGCCACTATTCTCTTTCAACTACTAAAATGGCCTCCTAGCAGGTCTCACTACTTTCCACTCTTGCTAATCTTACAGTCAAATTTCCAACCAATGTGATTCTTTAAAATCTAAGTTTATCCTTGTTCAAAGACTCCAATAAAATAAATTCCAAAGTCCTTTCCAGTTCCTATGAGCCCTTAAATTTCCTGGTTCCCCACTATGTCTCCAGTTTCATTTCTGACCACTTTTCTCTTATTTACTCCATTGCCACTAAACTGGATTTTTGCTTCTCATTGTTCCATATGTATTTCTGCCTCAGGGTCTTTGCATTTGCTGTTCCCTTTACTGAAATTCTAAGAGGGAAAGGATTTTGTCTACTTTGTTCACTGCTCCATCTCCAGTGCCTAAAACAGTGTCTGCTACACAGTCATTTCTCTATATTTACAGAGTAAATGCATGATTTTCCAAAATAATAAATGAACAATGACAAAGCATATCAGTAAAACATTTCAGAGCATCAAGACAAAGAGATCGCAAATGTTTCCAGAAGGGGGAAAAACAGGATACATGTAACTAAATTAAATTGTGAATATTTGATAATATCAGAAGCGAGAAGAAAATGAAAAAATAACTATAAAATTCTAAAGAAAAATGCATCTCAACCTAGAATTCTAGAGCCACCCAAACATTTAGAGGATGAACTATTGACATTTTTGGCGCTGTAAGGAATACAAAGTTTAAACTTTCAAGCATCCTTTTTAGCAAGCAACTAGAAAACATAATGTTTCTGAAACAAATATTCCTTCAGTTTGAAGGAATATATCAATAAACCAGGAAGGAAAATAATATGGGACTCAGGAATTAGCTGATTCAACACTGAAGAATGACAAGAAAATTGTCCGTGTGACAACTACAAATCTAGTCTAGAAGCAATCAGAGCACATCTGACAGAAGGACAGATGGCTGAAGAAGAAAGGTCTCTAAGGGAAAGGAGGGAGAATTGAGATTGACAGATCATATGCTATTTTGAGAACTAGGAAAATTGCTGCGAGGGTCTAACAAGTTTGTTAAGACATCTAAAAACAGTCAGGCATTGTTACATTAAAAACAAAGCAAATACAACTACTGCATTAATTGTTGGGAGGGTACTTAAAAAAATGTACTTAAAATACACTACCTGACTCAGCAGTGCACAATATTTAATATTTCTAGTAATGTTAGCACTGACTATTCATTTAATCAAAAACTGTATTAGGAGAAGTAAAAGTGGCAGGGTAAGATAAATGAATTATCAACTACTCTAATAGGAAAGTACAAACAGAAATGGCCTGAAGTTCTAAATTGATTAATCAGTAAGCAATAGAGTAAACCCATTAGTTAGAATGTGGCCTACATACCAGAGGAACACCTAAAAGAGTTCAGAGGCTCCCTCTCAAGGGCATGACTGGAATGTGGGTGAAAGTAGGCAAGGACTATTGTTTTTCTGATCAAAGCCTTTTAGTATTGAGGGTTTTCTTTTCCAGCTTTATTAAGGTATAGCTGATGCATGATAAACTGAACATGTATAAAGTGTGTACAATTTGGTAAGTTTTGAAATGATTATCACAATCAAGGTAATAAATGTATCCTTCACCACCACCAGAAGTTTCCTCTGGATCCCTTGTCATCCCTCCCACCCTTCCATCCTCCTCATCCCCTCAATAACTCTCATGCCTGACAACCACTGATCTGTCTTCTGTCACCGTGGAGGGGTATTTTCTATAATTTTACATAAGTGGAGTCATATACTGTATTTTTTTTCTGGCTTCTTTCACTCAGCATCATTATTTTGAGATTCAGTCATGTTGTTAGATGCATTAATAGTTCACTCCTTTTAATTGCCAAGTAATATTCTACTGTATGGCTGTACCATAATTTTCTTAACCATTTACCAGTTGATGGACAGTCTGAAGTGCCCATGGGACATTTGAGTGTGAAATATCTACTATCAGGTAGTTAAATAAATAAAGCTATGCAGGAGTGAGACTTTAAGTTGAGGATATGGATTTAAAAGTCATCAGTATGAAAATGGTAATTGAAATAATTAACTGAAAATATCTAAAGAGAACAGGTAGAGTGAGAGAAGATGAAAATTCTGATACAAGGGAAATGTACTGAATCTATGTATTAGCATCTTCTCCCTCTCGAAATGCCATTGAAATGACAGAAAAGGTTTAAAGATAAAAAATAAAATCCATAGCTGCATTTAAAAAAACAAAGAAAGGACTCCTCAATAAACTATAAGCTTTGAGAAATTTCTGAAAGATAAAAAGAAGGAATGCCAACTTCTTTCATCAGTATGGTCAATTAAATATCTCCTGCCACAAAACATTCAGGTTCTGGATAAAGTGCAACAAATATACTTTAAAATACATTGCTGAGCACTGTACACACCTTATAAAATAGCCTTAAAACATATAAACAAAAAGCAATAAAACTATAAGGAGAAATGGACAATTCCATGATCATGAGAAATTTTAACACATCTTCTTTAGTAAATGAATGGTCAAGCAGACAAAAATTAATACGTAAATATAAGTTTGGATTACAGACTACAATTAACAAGTCTGACTTAAAGGGCACATACGTAACCACGCCCAACAATTAGAGGACAATGGCTATGGAGGATGTTGGACAGTGGGAAGTTCCCCTGTCCTGATGGGGCAAAGTGAGCAGAGACAGGGGTGCCACGGTTGACATATGTTATTGCTTTCATTTGAATGATGCTCTGAGATCGGACCCTTTGCTACCTCACAGGAACCTGGAGTACAAATAATATGGTACATTTTTCAATTTCCTCCATCGTGAGAAGGGGAGAGGGCCCAGGTGGTGTGAACATCTTCCTCTGAGCCTGAGGTGGAAGAAGGGGAGCTGCAGACAACTAGTAGTGTTTACTCTGTTTACTGTCCCAAAAAAAAAAGCCTAGTTCCTAATTTTTTTGACTATCTGGTAATCAGATCCTTTGGTAAAAGAATTAAAACACACTGTGTTTATTTAGTTCTTCTAACTCAGAAGCCATGGTTAACTGGTGGTCAGCACTTAAAAAGTAATTATCTAGTTCCAGGACAGGCAAAATAAATGTGCTATACTAAAACAATTTTCTTACAAGGAAAACGCAAGTCACTTCCCTAATTAAATTATTCTACAGTGACAAAGTTGGCTAATCCAATAATGCTGATGTTCCTACACTGTGTATAGGATAAACACTGGATGCTGAAAACTCAGATTCCTTCAGAGGCCAGGTAAACTCAAAGGCCTGTAAGACGATAGGGAATATTTGGGAAGCAGCTGCTACTCAACTCTAGCAGACTATTATTTGGAAATGGAGGCACAGAATTGTCAGGTATATCCATTTTTCCCAAGAAAACAGATCCTAGATTTATGTGTAATTTCCCAAATTTTAGATTTTGGCATTTTAGATTTTGGCACTTTAATCTACACATTTGAAACAGAAACCCCACCCCCCCGCTGCCACACACACACACCAAGTCTCAGGTCAGATCCAGTGTGGGCTACCAACTTCCATGTTCAGTTGCAAATGAACAGGCTTAAAGTGTCTTAGATTTGGAAGGAACTTGAGAGAAAATCTTTAAGTTAATTATTTTCAAAGTGTATGTGTGTCTGTGTGTGCACAAGAAACTTTTTTTTAAATTGTACTTTGGGCACTGGGGTACATGTGCACATCCTGCATCTTGCAGGATTGTTGCACAGGTACATATATGCCATGGTGGTTTGCTGTCTTCATACTCACCCCCACCATCACCTATATAAGGCAATTCTCCCAGTGTTATCCCTTCCCTTCCTCCCTGCCCCCCACTGTCCCTCCCCTCCCCCTCCCCACCTAGCCCACTGAGTGTTGTTCTCTTCCCTGTGCCCAAGTGTTCTCATTGTTCATCACCTGCCTATGAGTGAAAACATGCGGTGTTTGGTTTTCTGTTCTTGTGTCAGTTTGCTGAGAATGATGGTTTTTAGATTTATCCATGTCTCTACAAAGGACACGAACTCATCGTTCTTTATGGCTGCATAGTATTCCATGGTATATGTGCTACATTTTCTTTGTTCAGTCTATCATCGATGGGCATTTGGGTTGGTTCCAGGTCTTTGCTATTGTAAACAGCGCTGCAATGAACATACATGTGCATGTGTCTTTATAATAGAATGATTTATAATCTTCTGGGTATATACCCAGTAATGGGATTGCTGGGTCAAATGGTGTTTCTACTTCTAGATCCTTGAGGAATCGCCACACTGTCTTCCACAATGGTTGAACTAATTTACACTCCCACCAACAGTGTAAAAGTGTTCCTATTTCTCCACATCCTCTCCAGCATCTGTTGTCAACAGGTTTTTTAATGATTGCCCTTCTAACTGGCGTGAGATGGTATTTCAATGTGGTTTTCACTTGCATTTCTCTAATGACCAGTGATGACAAGCATTTTTTCATATGTTCATTAGCATCATACATGTCTTCTTTTGAAAAGTGTCTGTTCATATCCTTTGTGCACTTTTGAATGGGTTTTTTCTTGTAAATCTGCTTTGGTTCTTTGTAGATTCTGGATATTAGCCCTTTGTCAGATGGGTAGATTGCAATTTTTTTTCCCATCCTCTTGGTTGCCGGATCACTGTAATGATTGTTTCTTTTGCTGTGCAGAAGCTCTGGAGTTTAATTAGATCCCATTTTTCTATTTTGGCTTTTGTTGCTGTTGCTTTTGGTGTTGTAGTCATAAGTCCTTGCCTATGCCTATTCCTGAATGGTGTTGCCTAGGTTTTCTTCTAGGGTTTTTATGGTGTTAGTTCTTACGTTTAGATCTTTAATCCATCTGGAGTGAATTTTTATATAAGGTGTAAGGAAGGGGTCCAGTTTCAGCTTCCTGCATATGGCTAGCCAGTTTTCCAACACCATTTATTAAACAGGAAATCCTTTCCCCACGGCTTTTGTCAGGTTTGTCAAAGATCAGATGGTTGTAGATGTGTGGCATTGTTTCCAAGGCCTCTGTTCTGTTCCATTGGTCTATATCTCTGTTTTGGTACCAGTACCATGCTGTTTTGATTACTGTAGCCTTGTAGTATAGTTTGAAGTCAGGTAGCATGATGCCTCCAGCTTTGTTCTTTTTGCTTAGGATTGTCTTGACTATGCAGGCTCTCTTTTGGTTCCATATGAAGTTTAAAGTAGTTTCCAGTTTTGTGAAGAAGGTCAATGGTAGCTTGATGTGAATAGCATTGAATCTATAAATTACTTTGGGCAGTATGGCCATTTTCACAATATTGATTCTTCCTAACCATGAGCATGGAATGTTTTCCTGTCTGTTTGTGTCCTCTCTTATTTCCTTGATCAGTGGTTTGTAGTTCTCCTTGAAGAGATCTTTTACATCCTTTGTTAGTTGTAGTCCTAGGTATTTTATTCTCTTTGTAGCAATTGAAAATGGGAGTTCGCTTATGATTTGGCTCTCTGTTTGTCTGTTGTTGGTGTATAGGAATGCTTGTGATTTCTGAACACTGATTTTGTATCCTGAGACTTTTCCGAAGTTGCTTATTAGCTTGAGGTTTTGGGCTGAGATGATGGGGTCTTCTAAATATACGATCATGTCATCTGCAAATACGAACAATCTGACTTCTTCTTTTCCTTAACTGAATGCCCTTTATTTCTTTTTCTTGCCTAATTGCTCTGGCTAGAACTTCCAATACTATATTGAATAGGAGTGGTGAGGGAGGGCATCCTTGTCTAGTGCCAGGTTCCAAAGGGAATGCTTCCAGTTTTTGCCCATTCAGTATGATATTGGCTGTTTCTCCTGCCTTCCCATTGAACTTAAAAGATGTCCAATATCCATCCATTTTCTGTGTAGTGAGAATTGATTTCTGTTGTTTGTAACCAAGTAGACTGACTAGTACAGAAAAAACCATAAAGAATGGTTTGCAAGTGATCTCAGCAAAACAGGGGGACTTCTACAACTGGGTTTCTGGTCTATGGCCAAAGGCAGTGAGCATCCTATTAGTATTTAGAGATGGAAATCTGGCAACCCATGGCAAAGTGAATTAAGTTATCATTGTAATCACTTAGCTTGGTTTTAGCTTAGCTTCTCTGTACATATTAGAATGATATGCCCAGTGAACACAAGGCTGTGGGAGATCAAATGAGTTGCTGCTGCCAGAGAACTGGAAAATCATATAAAGAGCATGAGTTATTTAGATTGTGGGGTAGGGTGAGGGCTTCTAATGGTACTGCTTGGTTTAGGAAGAGAATAACAAACTGACATCTCTGAATTTTTGACTCAAGGTGTAGAGCAAAACACTAGGTTGGGCATGGTGGCTTACACCTGTAATCTCAGCACTTTGGGAGGCAGAGATGGAAGGATTGCTTTAGGCCAGGAGTTTGAGACCAATCTGGGCAACATAGCAAGACCGTGTCTCTATTAAAAAAAAAAAAAAAATCAGGGAGTGGATGCACACGCCCCTACAGTCCCAGCTGCTTGCAGGGCTGAGGCCTCAGGCTCATTTAAACCTAGGAGTTCAAGGTTGCAGTGAGCTATGATTGTGCCACTTGTACTCCAGCCTAGGCAACAGAGTGAGACCCTGTCTCTAACAAAAGGAAACATACACACACACAGACAGACTAAAAGGACTTAAGGCTTAAGGAGCTGAAAACCAAGCACAGTTTGATCTGCAGGTGGCTAAGTTACATCAGTTTAATTTGCTTCCCATTCACATAAAAGACCTGGTGATATTGTAACTAGGAAGCAGTGAGACCCAGAGTTCTCCAGTAGGGACACATGACAAGGCTCAGGATATCACAGAGTGCTCTGAATCTGCCACCCTCAAGTCAGACCCTTTCTGTATGAAGGAAATAAATATCCCCCTGCCCCATCCCACCACTCTTCAATGTCTCAATCTGTAACTAGAGTTTCATCCCAGCATGGCTTGGGAAAATCAAGTCAAAATCAAATCTGAAAAAAAGGCTGATTAACTAGTTGTAAGACTGCTAATTTATATTGGTTTCTGAGGGTTACAGATTGAGGAGGAAAGAATACAATTTTAGATGGAGCTAAGATAGGGGGTTACTTCCTAGAGATTCTAGATTCAGTGTGCTAGCTTCAGAGACTGGGCTTTTGGGGGTAAGATGATAAACAGGCTGTTGACAGGGGTTCAGTGAGACCAAAATCCAACCCACTGCAATTTTCCAAGTCGATGTATGTACAGTTAAAACAGCTGTATTAAAAGCACAATCACCATATTTGTTTCTTGGATAAATGTTATTGTGATAGGGGACAAACAAAAACCATTAGAGGTCTCCCTCCCTACCATGAGAGAAAATCAAAAACAATATTGCAGGCCAAAGGGATTTTCAGGGATGGGCAATACCACTAGAAACATATTCAGGGGTAGCAATTCCTACCACCTGCTCATTTTAACTTTTCAGTGAATTGTCTTAAGCAACCTTAACTCAATTGGCTAGGGTGATTCTCCAGGTGTGGTCTCTTTCCTGTAGCAAATCAGTAAACCTCAGGCACCTTGTATGCCTCTCTAAGCTGGCCAATTCTTTCTTCTACAAAAGTAATTTGTTTTCACCCAGAGGGACAGCAGAACATCTTTGCCAACTTGCCTTACGCAGTGGTTCCCAAAGAGTGGGCCCTGAGTGAGCAGCACCAGCATTCCCCATGAACTTGTGGAATCTTTCCATCCCATTCCAGACCTATTGATTCAGGAACTCAGGGATGGAGCCAGTGATCTGTGTTTTAATAAGCCCGTCAGATGATTCTGATCCATACCAAAGTTTAAGAACTATGGCCTTAGGGGAACATCAACTCTTCAGCTCTGTGCCTCAATTTAACTGTCAGTGAAACATATTACCAACTTCACAGGACGTCACACTAATCTATCTTATGGAAGACATAAAGCTGATGAGGCCATAGACATGTACCTTAGATGCCATGGTAAGATACAAGTGCAAATGAGATTAACCCTACATAATTAAAAGGGACCTTAGTTTTTGCTACTAGTTCCTCATAGAAACTAAATACAAGGAGAGAACATCTAGAGATCATTAAGCCAAATTACTTCTTGATGAACTGAGCGTTACTGAACTCACCTACTTGTGATGACAGTTGTACCCAACTGCATTCCATCTTCAAGTGACTGAGCAGGTCTCAAAGATATGGGAAAGTAGCACATCGCTTGCATTCTCAGAATGCCTGCTTCTGCCGTATTACAGTCCTTTCCTTAAAACACCCTACAGCTTCAAGGAGAGTTCCCTCTGACCAAATGACTCATGAAGAAACAATTACAGCCTGACTTACACAAGCTGGCCCCAGCCAAGAGTGAGCTATAGGATTATAACTCCATTCAGAGGTGGCCCTAGCAGGCAAAACTTCAATCACTGTCCATGTTATCAGTAGAAAGATAGTCTCAGGTAAGAAGTTACATTGATTCATGGGCTATAGCTAATGGTATAACAAGATAGGGACTTGCAAGCAACAAGAGCTTGAAGAGTTCTAGGGAACTGGTATCAGAAGTCTGGAAAAGCAGTATATGACTGGACTTCTCCAAAATGGGCCTATAATGTCAAAAAATTTTTTTGCATGTGAGTGCAAACCCAAAGGCCCCAAGACAGAGGGGGCTCTTAAATGTGTAGACTAAATAATCTACTCTGTGGATGTCAATCAGCCTTTTCTTTAATTACACCAGGATATGCTTAACAGGCTCAGGGACAAAAGGGCCATGGTGGCAGAAGAGTGCCCAGACCAGATCCAATAGCATAGACTTCTTCCTCAGGTGATCTGGCTATTGCTGAATAGTTCATTTGCCAGAAACAGAGCAACCAACCTTAAGCCCTCAATACAGTATCATGTCCCAGCATGATCATCCAACTATCTAGTGTTAGGTTAAGTATTCTGGATCCTTTCCATCCAAGACTTGTCCTCACTGAAATCCCCTGTTTATAAGTTCCCAAGTAGACTACACCTGTGCCAGCATCTTAGCTGTAGTGTGTTCCTTCTATGAGCTATCTGCTACTTTTATAATCAATTCCTTTTCTGCTTAATCAGTCTGGGTACTCTATCTAAGGTGGAAAGAACATCGGAAAAAAAGAAGAAAAAAAACCTTAGAACATAAGGAAAGGAGCTTCCTTTTTCAGAGTTAGAAGAATTAAGAGCTATATAAAATCAATGAAGGAATGATAAGGGCAAAATAATATTAAAATAGGTCTAAAAGTATTTTTTGGAAATGAGTAAACAAGGGCAAAAACGTAATCTAAGAAAACAAGCCTTTGTAAAAAAACTAGAACTGAAAGTACAATGACCAAAACAGGTTGTTTTACATTTCCTCCACCAGAATATAAATTCTATGAGGGCACATAGGTCTATTTGTGCATTGCTGTATGTTAAGTACCTGAACAGTGCCTCAAATATTTATTAATTTAGTCATTCAAATAGTTGTTGAATGAATAAACACCAGCTGGTCTCAGTGAGATACACAGGGAAAGGACCAGCTAGCTCCTGATGCTTTAATGACGTGATAATGGAAGGAACCATAATATGGGCCTGGGGTTGGTGGCATTATAAGATCCTGGAGACAGTCTGGACTAGAATTTTAATTGAGAGGGATCAAAAAGAGAAGTGTTTGATTTCTTAAAAATATATAAAGCATAGCCTAAGCAGACTGTTCCTGTGGCAGTATCTTGGCAGTGCCTTGCTCCTTGAGTACTGAAAATATGGGATACATAAACGTTTGTCACTTTTCTGAAGCATGAATCAGAATTCCACTGGTACACGGAAGCAAGCTACATCACCAGCGAACAAGACCAAGTGACTGCAAAGCATCTGATCCTAAGCTCAGGATTTGTGCTTCCTACTCATGGTGATATACACAGTAACTCTCATGCAGTGAGAAAAGCTATATTTCTTGCTCTGAATTGGCATCAAAAACAAAGTCAATTTACAGTGAGGGTGATGAAAACTGAGTGAAAAAATCTAAAATGTGATTGGAAAAAAAGTGATGAAGCTTAGCAAAACAACAAGCTCACTACAGTCTAAAGGGGCCCTTAAATGTTTTCAATTACACCTCACTGGGCAAATACTGTTCAAGTGGTTACAAAAGTCTTGAGTAAATTCTTTGAGACTGTCAATGGACTACTGTATAAGAAAGTGGTGCAAATTTTGCTACTTATTTTCATGAATGCGATCAATCTCAGGCAAATTGGCTTCTTTAAAAAATGTAAAGTGGAGCCTGGAATACAAGAGAATAAAAAAAACAGGAATCTGCATTATTTCCATAATGGAAAACTTATTTTTAAACTATTTCTTGCCAGGAACCATTAGAAAATTTAAATCATTTCTCCAAAAGAGATTTCCTTTGGAAATTAGGCAAACATATATATTAACTGGTTGATACTACAAAGGAATTGGTCTAGAAAAGAATCAATTACCTTTTTAATGTTAACCCTTAGAACTTGAAAAACTAATTCTGGGAAAGCTACACATTCAGGTATTCAACAAATATGAATGAACACATGACAAATATATAACCTAGGGTAATAAAGCTTCATGATCTACATGCCAGATTATTGGGAAAAGGAAATAATCACAACAGTCTTCCCATGGAATACTAGAGAATAGACTAGAAACCTTGTACCTATCAACAGAGCCTCCCAGGAGAAATATCCTTTCTCTTCACATACAGGCCTGTGTATAAATCTGTGTTCTGCAGATTTAAAAGAAGCAGTTAAGATACTTTCCCTACTACTGCGACACAACATCACAAAGGAAGGTTTCTACCTTTAAAACACAACAGTAGTCATTATACACGCAACTGGCTTGGAACATTTCTCAGTATTTATTTCATTTTATATGATTAATATCTTACTTTCAGAATAGCTACAGTTATTTTCAGATAGTCTTTCCTGAAAAACAAACAGGTTAATCTCACTAAACATTTTCTTTCTTTGTGTATGAGCATACTAGGTAGAGAATATGGAAGAAAGGTAAAAGAAGAAAGAGACTGGATTCTTCTAAAAATAGAAAAATGAAAACTCTTAAAAGCCATTATACAACAGAAATAGATATTTTCCTTAGAAGTCTGTGTATCCAGTTTAACTGAATAGAGACATTCTAATAGTACATATTAACAGGTGGAAAGTAAAGGCTTTTTTTTTTTTTTTTGGCTCACTTTCCTTTAGACTGTTTAAAAGGGGAATGACCACTTGCTGTTCCAAACACAATACGTGACCTGGCTCTTGCCTAGACCTCAATGAAGGCAACTGAAATAGAAAAATACAACATTCCTGTTTCCATTTTCCCTAGGTCAGTCTCAGCTCTTTCTGGATGAAATCAGTCTCTCAAGGGACCTCAACCTCACAATTTGTGAAACAATGCTCTAGATATGAACAAAAGGAACACAATGGAAAACCAGCAGCCATTTGTTTTTCCACTTGAGAGAGTTAGACTGCACATTCTTTTCATTATAAAGCCCAGTTACTTTGCAGAATTGTAAATTAACTCTTTGTAATACAAATGATTTCAGGTTCACATAATAAAATAAGGAAAAGACTGAAGTCCTTTATTTTAAGCAACCTCTGAAACAAAACTAAAGAACCAAGATATCCCAGTCAGATTCTTTGGTTTGTGATAAATTTTGCTTTAAAAAATTTATGTAGAAAGTAAGTAACATACAACTCAGGTCAAATGTATTAACAAAAGAAGGCACAATAATGTTCACTTATTACATTCCAAACTATCCTTAAAACATTTTCAAGTACTTTAAACCAACGTTCAGCAAACTGTAGTCACTGGACCAAATATAGCCCACCGCCTGTTTTTGTAAATAAACTTTTACTGAAGCACAGCCACGTTCATTTGCTGGCATATTGTTTGTAACTGCTTCTGTGCTACAGTTTCAAAGTTGAATAGCAGTGACAGACTCTATGGTCTGCAAAGCCAAAATAATTTGCTCTTTTACAATAAAAATTTGCAATCCAAACTTCTAAACCAGTGGGTCTTGAACTTTAACACTTATAAGAAACACCTGGACAGCTTGTGAAACCACAGCTGGGCTCCATCTTCAGAGATCATGATTCAGTAGATTGGGATAGGAGTCTGTGAACTTGGATTTCCAACAAGCTCACAAGTTGCTGGTCTAAGAACTAAAGTTTAAGAACCATTGCTCTAAGCCATCTCATACAATTACAGATTAAAAATGACCACAAAGGCTTAAATTCTGTAAAACAGGCTAGCTGTCACAAAATGAAAACTAGGAACAAAAAAGAAATGAGATAGATCTCTTGACTTATAGGGAATTCTTGGTGGCTAATAAAGAGTACAATTCGTTGCCATAGCCATCAGGCAATTCTTCAGCACCTCATCCTAACACTAATTCACTATGAACCCTGGAACTTCAACAGGGACTAGCAGAAACTAAAAGCAATTCGGTTGGAGGTGTAAAACCCAATCCAATCTTTAGAAAAGCTATAAAACACATTTCTAGTAAAAGCCAAGTTACATCAGCTATAATTTAGTACTCGATTGCACTATACAATTAAAGACTAAATAAAGTACAATGTTAGGAAAAAAAGACTCATATGGTTTAAAATCCAATGATCCAATCAAAAGTTGAATTCCTTCACTTCATATAAATAACTAGAAATTGTTAAAAATCAAATTCTTTAAATAAATTCTTATGAATATGTGTAGAGCTAATGTGGGAAACAAAATAGAAGATGTCAACTGATGTAATTCATTAGCTAGGCTCAGACAGAATGAAAAAGAATGATACATAAACCACCTAAAAAATTAGTATGTCTTTCATTTGGACACTGTAGATGATAGAAGTGGAAGGTAAAGACTGGGAGGGAAAATACCCTTTGCTGACTTATTGGGATATAAAATACTACCTTTTTCCTTATTTAGCTTTTATGGAGCCTCTACCATGCTCAGAGGCTTTGTACTTGGTATTAGGGATAGAGATGAAGAAAACACCATCCTTCAACAAACTCTCAATCTAGAGACATGCAGATCACTGTAAAACAGCATGATAAGTATAAGAACTGTACATTTTAAGTACTGTAAGGGTATAGAGTGGGCTGATTAAATATGCTCAGGAAAAAGGTGAAAGAAGGGTTCACTAAAAACAGTTATTGCTTTAACTGAGACTTGAAGGGATTGAGCAGGTGAAGAAAGGTAGGTAGACAGACAGCCCACCAGAGGATACAGTGTGTGTAAAGATACAGAGGTAACAGAGAGTAATATGGATTTGAATTCTCCAAACAGGTTAGTTGGCTGAAGCAGAGTGTGCAGTATGAGGAGGTACAAGATGGGAGACTGGACAAGGCGGCAGGGTCCCACATGAAGAGCCTGGGGTGCTCTAGAATCAGATCTTTATTTCTCCAGCTTTAGGGAAAGTGATGAAGGATTTTAACCCTAAAGTGGACTGCACGAATTTGTATTATAATAAAATCATTGTGGCACCACTAGAGAGACTGAAGCTTAGGGAATTTACTTTTGCTTTGTTTTTGTTGTTGTTGTTTTCATTTTGTTTTGTTGAGGTCTCACTCTATGGCCCAGACTGGAGTACAGTGGAATGATCACAGCTCACTGAAGCCTCCAGCTCTTGGGCTTAAGTGATCCTCCCACCTAAGCCTCCAGAGTAGAAGGGACTACAGTTGTGAGCCACAGGGATTTTATTTTTGGTCTAACAAGACTTTGTATTCAAGGCACTTATGAGAGGGAAAAAAGAGGGACAGAGCTAAATAGAGGAAAAACAATCACCCAGTTTAATTTTTATCTAAATGAAGTGTGCAAAGAGGTAGCAAAGTCTTAAGTTTATACATTACATTCCAAATCATAAGAAATATCTTGTTTATCCAATAAGGACAAGGCCTAAAAAAAACAGTTAAAGAGGACATTATGGTCCATGTAGACAGAGAAGACTATCAATTTTGAGTGCTCAAACCTTGGACAAATCATATCTTCTCTGAGTTTCAGTTTCTTCACCTGTATAATGAAGGGTTCAGGGTTTCTTTACCTTAGCTATAAGTATATTTCAATATAATTTGTTTCCTTTATAATCCTACCCATTTAATTAATTTATTTAAATATTAAAACTTCTCTTATTCTGAGAAGGGGTCAATGATACAAAAATGGTTAAGAAGCTCTGTATGATCTTTAGGGTCACTTACAACTATCAGATTATAGGATTTGGGGCATTCAAATACAGGAACTAAAAGAGACTACTACAATATAAGGATAAACAGGAATGGGGCAGTAGGAAAAATACAACACTATAGACCAAAACATTACATATAGGGATTAAAAGTCTGGCCCAGGTTGACATTATTTTTGCCTTTTCATTTCCCCTTCCTTTCTTCTGTAGACTTAGGTTTATGCTGGCATTGTGATTGCTTGATAGCTTTCTTCTTTTGTACCCTTAAACTTACTTAAGTATGATTTATAGAAAAAAAAAGTCATTAGTAAAGGCTATAAGAAAGGTTGGTTATACGTGGAAAATTATATAATGAAGAGATTGGTAGTGTTAGCAATCACATAAAAGAGGTAAGAATAAAAAGCCTTCTTGATAACATCCAGGCACAAAACTACATGGGTCAGTGTTTTTTTTTTTTTTTTTTGAAAGTAAAAAACAATTGGTCTTGAAAAGACATGTATAGAACAAAGCTAGTTGTTACCATCTTATAATAACAGGCATTTAATAGCAAGAATGCATCTCTCTTGAGTTTAGAGGATATTAATTTATAAGGTCACTGTTAGCACTTAAACTTAAAACGGTCAGCCGGGTGCAGTGGCTCGTGCCTATAATCCTTGGGATGCTGGGGCAGGACGATCACTTGAGCCTAGGAGTTTGAGACCAGCCTGAGCAACACAGTGAGATCCCATCTCTAAAGGAAAAATCAACAAACCTTAAAATGTATGTAGTTACTACATACAAAGGAAATCAGATTTAAAAAAATTTAGGAACACTATTAAAACATGAACACATAAAACATCATCAGAGAAAAAGCGAATGAAAGATTTAATTATTGCTTTACAGTGTTCTCATCATATATATATATATTTGAATCAGAGTGAACCATCAAAATGGTTCTGATTAATGAAAGTCTCAGTGCCTCATTTGTTCAGGGTTTAAAAGGACATCTGGCATCGGTTTGAAAAACCAGCTGAAATATAACAATAATATAATCTGTACTATCATTTAAATAACATTACTTAGGATTTACAAGCTTTCCTATTCCAGACATGAGTCCACAATGAGGCAGTCAGACAACTATTCAATTGAACAACAATAGAAGACTTTCAAAGCTGCAAAATCTAATCTAATCAAGTTTAAAAATAGTATCTATATTAAATTTGTAGGGATTTCCTCTCTTAACAACAATCTGAGGGAAAAAAAGTCTTTACTATTCTCAGTTTTTCTGGAGAAAAACTATAAAAACAATGCATGTGCCTAGTTTCCTTCAGTAGACTTAACAACCTAACAAATCTGTATGGGAAGACAGGTTCCTGTCTGTACAGGTAGCTTTCTTCCCACACTCCCTAGTTATCTGCGTATCTCTAAACCAGAGACAGGTAACTGAGACACCTAAGGCAATCTTTAGTGTCACTGTACTCCTCCCTCAACAAGTGGTTTCTTTTAACAAGTATTAAAGAACATTTAAGTGCTATGCTTAGAAAACAAAGTCACTTTTTAGTGACTTTGTAATAGCCTTAAAATACAGTCTACAGCAACAAAATATTCTGATAATTTATTTGCTTCAGGAAAACCGTACCAAGTGAATTTTATGACTACTTTTAAAAACATGTAGATTCCTTCACTTTTAGTCCAGGCAATAAACATTACATGTTCAGTGAATTAGAAAAAAATTCAGAATTCACATTTCTAGAAGACCTATCATACTTGACTCAGGAAAGCAAAATATTTTCCAGATACAAGGTATTTAGAAATCATTTGTAACCATACTTCATTATATAAAATGAACCCTATTTAAGCGAATCTACTAAACAGCACAAAACATAAGTCAGTAGAGGAATTTAATTTTCAAAAGGACTTTTCAAAACATGACTTGTACACAACTTGAAGAAATCGGCTCTGTTTAAAAATAAGTCACATTACTAGTTTACTGTAGAACAGAGCGTAAACTACTTTTCAATAAAGGTATGAAGCACTACTCACCTTCATTTCCACCGCAGCAATACTCTGGTCATAATGACCCAGCAGATTAGGGAAAAATGTCATGTTGTAGGCCATTTCCATACATCTGGGAACAGTAATTGGTTCACAGGTGAAGAGACTGTGCCCTCTTACGAGGGGTAGAAAAATACACGTCAACAAAAATGTAAACATTTCCATTTTCTTCAAATTCCTGATTTTACCACATGGCTTGGATGAATCACTCTTTTCATCCTCTGAAGATACCCATCCAAAAATAAAATGTTTAAATTCCTCATTTCACTATTTTACCATTTTGAAAGAAGTGGTTTTCCTGAAAATGAGTCCTGGGTCAATTACTGTAAAAACAATGAAGAGGGTATATCAGCAACATTTGTCATAAACTCAACTGCGGAGTCAAAGTGCAGTTAAGATTTTCATCCCAGGTAACAAACACTGGAAAAACAATGGAAAATTCTGTCCTAGCGAGATACTCTCCCACCTGCCTTGACATGGAATATATCATTTGCAGAGGAAGCTACACCTCTAGGGAACCGAGGCTAGGAGGTTGGTGTTTGTATGGAATACAGGATTAAAAGGGGGAATGGCAAGAGTAAGATGGAGGAAAAAGGGAACGCTGGTGATTCGGGGTAAATTTAAAAGGATTAATATAATCATACAATCTAAGGGCCCCTGTCTTATTAAGCACAAGAAAACTAAGGCCCTGGGAAATTCCTTAAGACTCAAAGAGTTCTTAAACTTGTAAAAGACTTTGAAGAGTCCGTTTTTGTGGCAGTCTTCTAGATATGTAGTTTTCTTGTTTTTCAAAAGGCCAACTAGACGGAGACTTTTATGATTCCTCCAGCGGAGGAGCAACATTGCAGTTTTCACTGGCTGGGCAGGTGTAGCGCGGCCGTCGAAAGGAAAGTGCGCAAATCTGTCCCGCGGGGAGGGCGACGGCTGTGGGCCCCGGATTACGAATTACCCGCGCGCCAACACACTGGTCTGTACCCGGCCTGCCAGCGCCCCACACCCGGGCACCTGCCCCAGGCCTAGAGCCAAGCAGCAGCGTCCCTGGCCCGCGCGGCGCCGAGGGGCCCCGGCATCGCCTCTCAGAGCGGGTTCCCGCTTCCAAGGACACTCGGGTGCGGGCCGTCCCGCCGCCGCTCGCCCAGCACCTGCGGCTCCCGGCGCGCCTAGCCGCCCCGCCGCCGCGCCCCTCGAGGCCCGCCCCGCTTCCCCCGGCACCCGCCCGGTCCCTGCCCCGTCCCGGCTGTGGGAGCCTCACCTCGGGCGGCGATCGAAGGCCTGTCTCCCTTCCGGTGCTCGTCCAGCCCACCGTCCCCACAGCGAACTGAGACGGCTCCGGGGAGCGTCGGGGACTGGAGCCGCCTCGGGAACCGCACGGGGAGCGAGAGCTGAGCGATCCCGCGAGACTGCGCCGCCAGGTCGGGCGGGCAGGTCCGGGCTCGCGGCGGCGGCGGCGGCGGTGGGACTGGCCCTGGCGCCCGGGCCCCGCCTGCGCTGTGCCGCCCGGCCTGACTCTGCAGCCCGCCAGGACCTGGCCCCAGTGAACGAACTCGGGGTGCCGAGGTCCGGCTGTGGGGCTGGGAAGCCGCCTCCACCTTGGCGTCTGTTACGGCTCCCGAGACATAAGGCTGAGCCCCATCTCGCTAACCGGGTCCGGAAGGGTTCCTGGACAACTGCTATGAAAACAACAAATCCTTTTATTAATTCGGAGAGTCTGGTCACCAACCGGATGCTCAGGTAGCAGTGGGATTCTAACCCTGGCGGGTCCTACAGTTTTATTGATGCAAAACCCTAATAGGAAGTTGAATTGCTGTAGAAATCAACCTAGTGTTGGGTGCCGGCTCTGTCATAGATATTAAATTACCTTAATCTTTCAGGGGCATAGTGTCTTCACAATACAGGAATGACGATAGTTGTAATGACAGTTAACGTTAATTGAGCACTGGCTGTAAGTCATAGTGCCGAGTTCTTTACAAGTGTTTACACCTGATCTGTAATTTGTAATCCTTTGGGTATATACCCAGTAATGGAATTCATGGGTCAAATGGTATTTCAGATTCTAGATCCTTGAAGAATCGCCACACTGTCTTCCACAGTGGTTGAACTAATTTACACTGCCACCAATGGTGTAAAAGTGTTCCTATTTCTCCACATCCTTTCCAGCATCTGAAAAAGAACACAATATTTTGACGTATTTCAAAATAGTTACTTTTCACCTCTCCCTATTGGATGTAGGAGGTGATTTTTCTCTGATTTTCACTGAGAGAACCTGGAAGAGCTCCTGCAGGTAAACTTATAAGTGTGGGTGTGCCCTCCAAAAACTAGGCCCCTTGGAATTTTTTGTTTTGTTTGTTTGTTTTGAGAGGGAGTCTGGCTCTGTTGCTAGGCTGGAGTGCAGTGGCGCAATCTTGGCTCACTGCAACCTCCGACTCTAGGTTCAAGCAATTCTCCTGCCTCAGCCTCCCAAGTAGCTGGGATTACAGGCGCCTACCACTACACCCAGCTAATTTTTGTATTTTTTATAGAGACGGGGTTTCACCATGTTGGCCAGGATGGTCTCAATCTCCTGACCTCGTGATGTGCCGGCCTAGGACTTCCAAAGTGCTGGGATTACAGGCATGAGCCACCACTCCTGGCTGGCCCCCTGGAGTTTTAACCTCATAGTCTTAATTAACCATACTGAGCCTCTAGCAATTCATCAGTTACAGTTCTGGTCTTCCTACTCTGTACTCGTGCCCCTGGAGGTTTCTGCTGGTGGATTTCTACTCTAGTAAATTGTGATTCTCTTTATCTGCCTGTTGGTCTCTCCAACTTTGGGGGCAGTGGCATGCTCTGTGTCCTGACTTCTCTGATAGATCTAGGAAGAGTTGTTGATTTTCAGTTTGTCCAACTTTTTATTTGTTGTTAGGACAGAGTAACAAGTAAGCCACAGTAGAAACATTAATTTCTCATTTTTAAAAATAGGTATTACTTTAAGAATTTTATTGAAAATTCCAGTTGCTACTGCCTTAGCAGAAAGTTTCTCCAAGTTAAAATCAAGTTGAAAAATCCCAAGAGCTACAATAATTCAGGGAAGTTATATAATTTGGCATTAGTATTCATAGGATACTGGTTATATGAAAATTTTGATTATGACAATATAATTAAGGAATTTTGCTGAAATGAAAGGAAGAAAGTAAATTTCACGGGGGTAAATATGTAATTTGTAAACTGTGTATATTTTTAATTACTTACCCAAACATTTCCAGCCTATCACCAGACTATGCAAACACATGCAATAATAATCAAATTTATCTGCCTTTGATATTTTGCCTACTCATTAAAACATAGCTTTATACATTAGAAACATTTTTGTCTTTATAAAGGTATATTTTTTTCAAGGTAGGAGGATAGAACATATTTCAAGTAGCAGTTTGTTAGTTTGATATATGAATTTTAGCTATGTAGACATATAGCATGGTATCCTCCTTTGCAGTCCTACCTAAGCCCTGCACACATACTAGGGGATAGGCCTGCTTGTGACCACTGACCTGTTGCTCAGGCATTAGCAGTTTGAGGAACAAACAGCAGTGGAGGGACCCCAGCTGGAGGAGGCTGGGCTGAGCAGGGTTATAGAAGAGTGCAGAAGGGAAGAGGAACTTGGGAGGAAGCAGTTAGAACTTCCAGTGGCATGAACCCCTTCCCTCCTGAAGTTCTCTCCCAAGTACTTCTTTCCCTAACCCTTCAAAGCTCTACCATGGCTTCCCTCCCTCCAAGTAACATTGTGAATTTGATCATGCACTATCTTAACTTAGGGGAGTCTATGCACATGACATAGACGATAGTTTCTATTTAAAAACTAACTTTCATTTCACTTGAAATACATTCCCTGTCGCTCCCTGCTCTAAAAGCTAATTGCTGCAGTGTTTGTAGCATAGCAATTAACCTTTGGGTTGTGTCCATTATTGTTGTATCTATTATGATTGGCCAGAAATAACAGATCTTCTAATTACTACCTCTAGCATTACTGGAAAAATAAAATTTTCAGTGTAGTAGTAACATGATACTGCAGGAAAGAGCCACATATTTTAATGACAGTTTGATGTATAAGATTGCCTCTTTGGAGCTCTGGTATGGTCATTGCAAATAAAGAGATTCATAATGCTAAAGAAAAACAGCCTTAACTCTACTAATGCTTTGAGTTACATTTTGTACCTGTGAGTTTGCCTTGCTGGGTTTGTTTTTAGTGGCTTCAAATCCACCATCTGGTCATTTTAAATATTTAATATATTATTCTTTTTTTCAACCAAAGCAGCCATGTTAAGTCAAATATTAGAAATAGTATTTTCCCTTTATAAAGCTTGTAGCATCTAGAAAAGGGCTTCTTGCTCCAATTTAGTAATTTATACAAAATAACTAAATTAATTTACTTTGATATGCAAAACCAAATTTATATCAATTGTGGATCATGGGTTGCTAATAACTCTGATCTTTAAAATTAAAAACAAATGTATTAGAAAAATTAATATTGTTAAAATATCCATAGTACTCAAAGCAATCCATAGATTTGATGCAATTTATATCAAAATTTCAATGGCATTTTTCACAGAAATAGAAAAAATAATCCCAGAAGTCATATGGAACCACAAAAGACCTGGATAGCCAAATAAATCTTGAGAAAGAGGAACAGAACTAGAGGCATCACACTGTCTGATTTCAAACTGTATTACAAAACTATAGTAATCAAACCAGTATGGTGCTGGTATAAAAACAGACACACAGAACAATGGAACAGTAGCGAGAGCCCAGAAATAAGCCTATATGTATATAGAGTCAGCTAATCTTTGACTGGGTCACCAAGAATGTACAATGGGGAAAAGATGGTTTCTTTAATAAATGATGTTGAAAAAAACTAGATATCAACATGCAAAAAAATGAAATTGGGCCCTTTTCTTATACAGTATACAAAAATAACTTGAAACGGATTAAAGACTTAAATATTACAGCCAAAACTATAAAACTCCTAGAAGAAAACATAAGGGAAAAGCTCTTTGACATTGGTCTTGGCAATAATTTTTTTGGATATGATATCAAAAGCACAGGCAACAAAAGTAAAATTTCATAAGTAGAACTACATCAAACTAAAAAGCTTCTGCACAGCAAAGGAAACAATCAACAGAATGGAAAGACAATCCTATGGACTGGGAGAAAGTATTTGCAAACTATAAGGAGTTAATACCTAAAATATATAAGGAAACTCTACAATTTAATAGCAAAAACAAACAAATAAATGAAAAAAAATAACCGAAGAACGAATAACTAAAAAGTAGGCAAAGAACCTGAATAGATGTTTTTCCCACGTAAAACATTCAAATAATAGGTATGTGAGAGGATGCTCAACATCACTAATTATCAGGGAAATGCAAACCAAAACCACTGTGAGAAACATCTTATACCTCTTATGATGGCTGCTATCAACATGATGAGATGAATATGGGCAAGAGTATGGACAAGAGGGAAGCTTGGTGCACTACTGGTGGGAATGTAAATTAGTGCAGGCACACCTCATTTCATTGTACTTTGCTTTATTGTCCTTCATAGATACTGTGCTTTTTACAAATGGAAGATTTCTGGAAACCTTGCATAGAGCAAGTCGTTGGTGCCATTTTCCCAGTGATCTGTGCTTACTTCATGTCTCTGTGTCACATTTTGTAATTCTTACAATATTTAAAACTTTAAAATTTTTATTATATCTATTATGGTGATCTGTTATCAGTGATCTTTAATGTTACTATTTAATTGTTTAGGGACACTGTGAACCATGACAATAGAAGATGACGAACTTATTTGAAAAATGTTAAGTATGTTCCGATTGCTCCACCTACTGACTGTTCCCCATCTCTCTCCCTCTCCTTGGGCCTCCCTACTCCCAGACACACAACAATATTGAAATTAGGCCAATTAATAATCCTACAGTGACCTCTAAATGTTCAAGTGCCAGGAAGAGTCACGTATCTCTCACTTTGAGTCAAAAGCTGGAAATGATTAAGCTTAGTGACGAAGGCATATTGAAAGCTGAGGCAGGCTGAGAGCTAGGCCTCTTGTGCCAAACAGCTAGCAAAGTTGTGATGCAAAGGAAAAGTATTTGAAGGAAATTAAAAGTGCTGCTCCAGTGAACACACGAATGGTAAGAGAGCAAAACAGCCCTGTTGCTGATATGGACAAAGTTTGAGTGATCTGGATAGAAGATCAAACCAGCCATAATGTTCCCTTAAGCAAAAGCCTAATCCAGAACAAGGTTCTAACTCAATTCAATTCTATAAAGGCTGAGAGAGGTGAAGAAGCTGCAGAGCTAGCAGAGGTTGGTTCATGAGGTTTAAGGAAAGAAGCCCTCTCTATAATATAAAAGTGAAGCAGCAAGTTCTAATGGAGAAGCTGCAGCAAATTATCCAAAATATCTAATTAAGATTATTGATGAAGGTGGCTACACTAAATAACAGATTTTCAATGAAGACTAAGCCACCTTATGTTAGAAGAAGATGTCATCTAAGACTTTCATACCTAGAGAGAAGATGTCAATGCCTGCTTCAAAGCTTTTAAGGATAGAATGACTCTATTGTTAAAGGCTAATGCAGTTGGTGACTTTAAGTTGAAGCCAATTATTATTTACCATTCCAAAAATTACAAGGCCCTTAAGAATTATGCCAAATCCACTCTGCCTGTGCTCAATAAATGGAAAAACAAGGCCTGGATGACAGCACATCTGTTTACAGCATGGCTTACTGAATATTTTAAGCCCACTCTTGAGACCTACTGCTCAGAAAAAAAGAAATATTACTGCTCATTGGGAATACATCTGGTCACCCAAGAGCTGTGATGGAAATATACAAGGAGATTAATGTTTTCATGCCTGCTTGCACAACATCTATTCTGCAGCCCATCGATCAAGGAGTAATTCTGACTTTCAAATCTTATTATTTAAGAAACAAATTTTATAAAGTTATAGCTGCCAGAGAGAGTGATTCATCTGATAGATCTGGGGAAAGTAAATTAAAACCTTCTGGAAAGGATTCACCATTCTAGATGCTATGAAGAACATTCATAATTTGTGGGAGGTCAAAATATCAACATACCTTATTTTACAGATTTATACACAGGCTTTCAGAGTTTAAATAACAGAGTTAGTAAATGACTGAGCCAGGATTCAAATACAGATATGTTAGACTGCAAAGGCCATTTCCTCAAACCACTACACTATTCCATAGTGTATATACAGAATAATACTCATTCTGAAGAAGGAAGCATTGTTGATTGGGTACGGTGGCTCATGCCTTTAATTGCACACTCTGGCAGGCTGAAGTGGGTGGATCACCTGAGCCCAGGAGTTCAAGACCAGCCTGGCCAACATGGTAAAATGCCTTCTCTACTGAAAATACCAAATCCTGCACTTTGGGAGGCTGACGGGGATGGATCACCTCAGGTCAGGAGTTCAAGACCAGCCTGGCCAATATGGCAAAACTCCCTCTCTACTGAAAATAAAAAAAATTAGCCAGGCATGGTGGCAGGCACCTGTAGTCCCAGTTATTTGAGTGGCTGAGACAGGAGGATGGCTTGGGCCTGGGAATTTGAGGCTGAAGTGATCTGAGATTGTGGCACTGTACTCCAGCCTGGGCAACAGAGTGAAACCCTGTCTCAAAAAAAAAAAATAAATCAATCAACATAAATGAGAGTTTGGAAAAAGTTGATTGCAACCCCCATGGATGACCTTCGAGATGTTCAAGGTTGAAGTGGAAGAAGGAACTAGTAGAAACAGGAAGAGAACTAGAATTAGAAGTGAAGCCTGAAGATTTAACTGAATTGCTGCCATCTCATGATCAAACTTTAATAGATAAAGAGTTACTTTTTATAGATAAGCAAAGAAGGTGTTTTTTTGAGATGAAATGAAATCTACTCCTGGTGAAGATGTGAATATTGTTGAAATGATAGAAAATGATTTAAAATATTATATTACTTAGTCGATAAAGCAGCAGCACAGTTGAAGAGGATTGACTCCAATTTTGAAAGAAGTTCTGTGGGTAAAATGGTATCAAACAGCATCATATGCATCAGAGAAATCTTTTGTGAAAGGAAGAGTCAATCAATAAGGTAAATTTCATTGCTGTCTTATTTTAAGAAATTCCTACAGCTACTGCAACCCTCTCCAACCATCACCCTGATCAGTCAGTAGCCGTCAACATCAAGGCAAGACCCTTCACCAGCAAAACGATTATGACTCTGTAAAGGCTCAGATATGATTGTTAGCATTTTTCATCAATGAAATATTTTTAAATTAAGGTATTTACATTGTGTTTTAGACATAATACTATTACACACTTAGTAGGCTACAGTGTACTGTAAACAAAAGTTTTATATGTACTGGAAAACCAAAATAATTACATGACTTGCTTTGTTGTAAAATTTACTTTATTGTGGTGATCTGGAACAAAACCTGAAATATCTCCTAGGTATGCCTGTATGCCATATGGAAAACAGTATGGAGATTCCTCAAAAAATTAAAAATAGAACTACCATATAATCCAGTAATTATGCTTATGGTAATATACCCAAAAGAACTGAAGTCAGTATGTTGAAAAGATATATGCACTTCCACGTTCACTGTAGCATTATTCACAATAACCAAGCTATAGAAACTACTTAAGCATTTGTTGGTGGATGAATGGGTAAAGAAAATATAAGTATACAATGAAATATAATTCAGCCATAAAAAGACAGAAATCCTGCTATTTGCAGCAACACAGATGAACCTGGAGAACATAATACCAGTGAAACAAGCCAGACACAGAAAGACAAATACTGTATGATCTCACTTATGTGTGGAATTTAAAAAAGTCAAAATCATAGAAGCAGCAAGTAGAAAGGTGTTCACTAGGGGGTGGGGGATGGGAGAAATGGAGGGATGTTGGTCAAAGGAGACAAACTTTCAGTTATAAGATGAGTGAACTTAGTTATAAGTGACTATAGTTATATACTATATTATATACTTGAAATTTGCTAAGAGAGTAGATCTTAAGTATCTCACCGCACACACAAATATGCATACCACAAAATAGTAACTAAGGTGATGAATGTATTAATTAACTTGATTGTGGTAATCATTTCACAATGTATATGTATATCAAATTATCACATTGTATGTCTTAAACATACAAAATTTTTCTTTGCCAATTCTACCTCAATAAAGCTAGGGAAAAGAAATATAAAAAATAAGCACAATGGGATAACTATGTATCATAGGTTGATAAGTGAAGGAAAACAAGGAGTTAAATTTTTAGAGAAAGTGGACTTAAAGAAATATTACTATATTTCTGTTCAATAGATAAGATTTTATAGAGGAGGTGGGCTTTAGGGAGCTACTTGAATCTAAAATTATTGAGAGATTTGGTGTTTCTGACATGGTATGTGGATGGGGAGACAGTTTAGAGGCAGCAGTGGGATAATTTAATACAAAGGATCTTGTTTGTTCTCACTTGAAAGCAGAAGCAGATGTACCATGAATAATGAAGCTTAAGCATCAGGGATCTTTCCAAGGCTCTATCTAATTTGATATTTTGGAACCTTACATTCTTTTTCTTTAAAAAGGTCTCTAAAATTATATAAGCTTTAAGAACCTCACAATCATAATTGACTCTTCTTGAATGGAGGAAAATAACATAGTGGAGACCAGGGAAGCTGGGTAATTCAGACGGGTTTTGAGGCACTTAATAACATCTAGAAGAGTTTAATTGATTTGTCCTTTGAAAGGGAGAATGGTGTAAGAGGAGGTTGCTGACATCTATTTTTATGAATAATAAACCTTGTATTACTAGTTAACTTTTGTATGCATAAATTTGACAAAACTTAAAACTATTTATCTATTTATTTATCTAAAGGGAGGTGGAACCCTGAGAAGCCAATGTACATACAAGATCTTTATTGCAGAGATCTTCAAACCAGGTAAGCCCTGCCAGCTTTTGTCCCTCCACTCCTTCCTCCAATCCAGAAATCCTTGCTGCCAAAGGAAGAATTTGTGGGAAGAGGAAACTCCTCTCTTGTTGCTTGGCCTAGCCCTCCACCTTCTCCATTAATGATGAGGAATTTCTTTTCATCAGACAGTCTTCTTCATTATCCTCTTTCCATGGGTTGGATTTTTCCCCACACTGCCATGTCTGAAAGTAGAATTGAATTAGCCTCAAGGTGGATTCAGCCTCCACGTAATTCCACTAATGAACAACTTAATTCACAGTAAAAACATAAGTCAGTCTTGACTCTTTTTAAATGTAATTTTGGATGATCACTTTTATTTTTAATCTTAAAATATGGCCCTAACTAAAATGATTATACCTTTGCTCAAATTGAATGGATTATAATCTTAAAGATATTATTTTATTAAAGGGAGAGAGATGATTTAAACAAGAATCTTATTAATAAAATATTTCTATTTTAGTAAGAACTCTGGATAGAACAAATATCTTTGATGAACAAATTCACTATAACATAAATGACTATAAGAGAATTATGTGGGATGTTCAACAGCTAGAGACATCTGAGATTGTAAAAGCCATTCTATGAGCTTACTATAGTTACAAGACAAACTGAAAGTTACAGGATGTCTTCCTAAATAAAATTTTCTTTAGTTAGAAAAAACCACAATTGTCAGGTCTAGGCTTGAGCTGGGTGAGACTGGGATATGATTGATGGGAGGGACAGAAATAGAGAGGGAAGATAAAATATATATTTCCAAGGTAGTATAAGAAACTATCAACTTTGGATTCCTTATGGTTGCATGGAATAAGTGGGAGTCTGGTGTGCAAAGGGGACTGTTGTCTTTCTTTCACATCAGTCGTGTATGACTTTCGTAAAAATACTTTGGAAGAAAATAGGAAAATTTCACAGTATAGTATATACATAAGTGCAAAAGGCAAAAATGAAATAAACACACAAAGGTAAAAACAACAATGACATACCATACACAGCTTTTTTTTTTTCTTTTCTTTTTTTTTGAGAGAGAGAGTTTTACTCTTATTGCCCAGCCTGGAGTGCAATGGTGTGATCTTGGCTCACCACAACCTCCCCTTTCTGGGTTCAAATGATTCTCCTGCCTCAGCCTCCAGAGTAGGTGGGACTACAGGCACACTCCACCATGCTCAGCTAATTTTTGTATTTTTAGTAGAGACAGGGTTTCATCATATTGGCCAGGATGGTCTCGATCTCTTGACCTCATGATCTGCCTGCTTCGGCCTCCCAAAGTGTTGGCATTACCGGTGTGAGCCACTGCGCCTGGCCTTCATACACAGCTATTAAAATGGTCAAAATTCAAAGCAATGACACCACCAAATGCTAGCAAGAATGTACAGCAACAGGAACTCTCAATCATTGCTGGTGTGGATGCAAAATTGTATAGTCACTTTGGAAGACAGTTTGGTGGTTTCACATAAAACTAGACATACTCTCACCATATGACCCAGCAATTTCACACCTAGGTATTTACCCAAAGGAGTAGAAAATTTATGTTGACACTAAAACCTGTATCTGAATGTTTATAGCAGCTGTGTTTATAATTGTGAAAACTTGGAGGTAACTAAGATGTCCTTCAGTAGGTGAATGGATAAACCGTGGTACATCCAGAAAATGGAATCCTATTTAGTGCTAGAGAGATGGGCTATCAAGCTATAAAAAGACATGAAGGAACTTCAAATGCATATTACTAAGTGAAAGAAGCTAATCTGAAAAGTCAACATACTGCAGTATGATTGCAACTATGTGACATTCTGAAAATATGAAAAACGATGCATAGGCAAAACTATGTAGACAGTAAAAAAAGATTGGTGGTTGCCAGAGGTTGGGAGGGAGAGAAGAATAAATAGGCAGAGCATAAAGGATTTTGGGGCATGAAACTACTCTGTATGATACTATAATGGCAGATGCATGTCATTGTGCATGTGTCAAAACCCACAGAATGTACAACATCAAGAGTGAACTCTAAGAAACTACAGACCTTGGGTGATAATGATGTGTCAATGTAGGTGCGTGGATTATAACAAACATACTATCTGGTGGGGGATGTTCATAGTTGGGGAGGCTGTGCATGTGTGATATGGGAAATCTCTGTATTTTCTGCTCAGTTTTGCTATGAACCTAAAGCTTCTCAAAAAAATACAGTTGAAAAAGAGAAGAGAGTTGAAATTACCAGAGTTTCCTAAAACATTAGTTACACAGTGGCTGAAATAAAAGGAAGATCTGTACAGATGTACAGGCATTGACAGTACTCTGCCTAGAAGCAGTGGTCAAATCCCTAGCAGTGGGCTGGAGGTGTGGATGGGGATCCTAGAGGATTCTTACTGTCCCACATTAATTAAGTCAATAATTACTAAGCTGGTGTGTGTGTGTGTGTGTGTGTGTGTGTGTGTGTTAGGGGTGGGGAAAACTGCATCAGAGCTCCAACAGTTATCTGGGGGAAAAAACCCACCATGACAGGGAAATGAGTGATATTGCCTCTTCTAATGGGAAAATTGGATAAGGCAGAAGAAATTTCTAGAAAAATGTATATGTCTTTGTCATGTTTCATCCAGTTTTGTAAATGGAATTTCCATTTAAGACATCTCAAAACAGACAGCTATATACTACCAGACTTTGCAGAAAATGTTGAAATAGACACATTCCTTGGCGTTTTTCCTGTTGGGCTGGTTTAACTGCAGTTGAAATGTTGGCAGTCCATTGTATTCAACAAGAAAAACAGGGATTTAAGATATTTTGTAATTATCTTGGGCTTCAAGGAAACTATATCTAGGAGGAAAAAAACTGACCCATCTTGGACATCAGGCATGATTATTAAACCTGCTTTTAACATTTTATTTCACATTTGATTCTCTACTTAAGACGTTTGCATAAGCCCATCTCATGTGTTTTTTAAACCTGATTTACACACATTTCTAATTGTGAATAGAATGGAAACTCTCATACTGGAGAATTAATTCTCTTTTGGAAAAGGAGTGTTTCTTCTACTTGCTCCCATGTTTTTGGTAATGAGTCTTTTAAGACATTTCTCCTGATCATAAGTTCTAAGTTTTAAGCTTAATAGTGAGATTACTCAGAAACAGGAAGTAAGAAAATTACTTTCAGGTGGCAGAAGCCTGGAAAAATCAACGAGATATTTGGTGACATCCTAGGCTCTGCAAAAGAAAGCCTGGTGAAAATAATCAGGAAATACAACTATGAGGTTTTGTGAGTGCAAGTATATTCCCTACACACAACATTCCTCTTAGGGCCGCTAGCAAGAGCAGTGTGGTATGGCTAATAGCAAGTGCTATGTCTTTAGACTTTCGGGGTTCCAATCCTAGGCTGGGTATTACTAACTCTGTACCTTAGGTAAGTTCCTTAAGTTCTCTGCCATGGTTTCTATATCTGTAAAATCAGTTTCATAACAATAATCCATTTTTCACTGGTTGTTTTGAGGCTTAAGAATTAATTTAGGCAAAACACTAAGACTATTGCCTGGCAAGTGGTAAGATGACCAATTAATGTTGGATGTTACCATGTCCATTGTGGAAAGTCCCTGGAGACCTGCTGAAATACAGGCAGATGACAGTGGCATGAACTATTCTGACAGGGACATCAGGCATTCCCTTCATGTCAGGAGGTGCTTGTGAAAATCATGCAGCAACCATTTCTTATTGCCCTTGAGCTTGTGCGACAACTAGTTGGTTCTTCTGGTCTCCACTGAGCTTTCTCATGAATGTGTGGTAAGCTACAAGGCAGCTAGGTGGCTCTGCTTCTAGAGGTTGGCTAGCTATTCACAGGGATGTTTCTATTCTCCTCCATGTAGCCTCTCATACTCCAGCAGGCTAGTTTAGCTATAGTTTGTTCACTTGGTATTCTTGGGGTTTCAAAAAGGAGACTGAAACTATACAAGGCCTTTTGAAGCCTCGACTTGGAACTGCCATGAAATGTCTTCTGCTGCATTCTTTTGTGACTGGCAAAGCCAGTCACAAGGCTAGCCTAGATTCAAGGGTTGGGGAAATACCATCTCTCAGTGGGAGGAGCTTGAGTCATCTTGCAAAGGAAAATGAATGAAGGGAAGGGAATAACTGCAGTCATTTTTGCAAACAATCTTCTACACAATTTCATAATTTCTTGTTTAGCATTTCTGGCATGTGGTCATGTACCTGGAACATCTTCAGAAATGGGTAGATCACTGTTTTACTAGGCAGCTCTTTCTGTGGGAATGTTCTCCTTTATTATCCTTCTGTAGAGACACAGACTGTCACAGAATCTTTGAATCACAGAATTGAAGGTCATTTAGGCAATGGACTCTTTGAAGCCCAGTTCCTGTACAGGAAGCCACAGGAAGTCTGCAATTTCCACTGATTTTTCCCACTTCTACCTTTTGGAGCAAAACAAAACATTATGTATTTATTACTCATTTGTTTTTAAAAGCTTCTAATCGAGGCCAATGTGGGCATTACATAACAGATACATGCTCCATTCCAGCCGCCGTTTATTCATGGTCCTTTATTCATGTGCTCAGTATATATTAAGCCATTTCCATGGGTCAGGAATGCATTTTAAGATAAGTAAGGTGTGGGATTTCAAGTCACTTAGATTTGGATTTAAGCCTCATTTTACTGTCTATCTGCCAACTGTGAGACTGGGGAAAGTTACTTAGTTTCTCTAATTCTGTTTCCTCACCTAAAAAATGAATATGATTACCCCTACGTCACTGGGAGATTGTGATAGTTAAAATAACAGATATAAAGTGCCTGGCCTATACTAGACACTCAGTTAATGGTAGCTATTTATCAAGGGATAATAATATTCCGGATATGTTTTCTGTGATCTCACCATCTCCTGTGGTCTCAGATTATTCTTCATGTCTTGACAATGCTTCCTTCTCTTTTTTATTTTTATTTTGTGAGATGGAGTCTCACTCTGTTGCCTAGGGCTGGAGTGCAGTGATGCAATCACTACAGCCTCCACTTCCTGGATTCAAGAGATTATCCTACCTCAGCCTCCTGAGTAGCTGGGACTACAGACACCGGCCACCATGCCTGGCTAATTTTAAAATTTTTAGTAGAGAGGGAGTTTTGCCATTCGGTCAGGATGGTCTCAAACTCCTGACCTGAGGTGATCCACCCCCATCTGCCTCCCAGAGTGCTGGGATTTCAGGCGTGAGTCACTGCCTAGCCAATTTTCATATTTTCAGTGGAGATGGGGTTTCGCCATGTTGGCCAGGCTGGTCTTGAACTCCTGGTCTCAGGTGATCCACCCACTTCAGCCTGCCAGAGTGCTGCAGTTAAAGGCATGAGCCACTGTGCCCAACCAACAATGCTTCCTTTTTTAGAATGAGTATTGTTCTGCATAGACATTATAGTATAGCGTAGTGGTTTGAGGAAATGACCTTTGGAGTCAGACATATCTGTATTTGAATCCTGTCAGTCATTTGCTAACTGTTATTTAAACTCTGAAAGCCTTAGTATATAAATCTGTAAAATAATAAGAAGAAGAATTCAAAACTTTGCCATGAGAATTATAAGAAGGTATATAAAACCCTTAGCTTGGTGCCTGACACTTAGTGAGTACTTGTGCTGTCCACGCTATTCAATGCATTTTTTGTTATGTGTAGCATGGTGCCATGGAAAGAATGAGAAGAAAACTGGTCAATTCATTCCAGCTCTTGGAGTCTTCACCTCAATGTATAAGGAAGGGGATCAGTTCTGTAGTCCCCAGGGTACCTGATAGCCCAGGAATTGCTTCCTCCACATTGTTCCTTTACTTCCTTTATCAGAAATAGAATTACGTAGGAGTGTTGGAGTGTAGAGAGTACATGAAAATGGAAATTCACAGCCCTTCCAGATGAAATAATCCCATAATTGTGAGCGTCTTGGCTCCTCAAGAATGTGCCAGGCCAACCTGGCTCTGATGATCAAATATGACTATCTGGAAAGTCAAAGTTGGAGAGAAATTGCCCTCTTTGTCCAGGCTTTGTGCCTGGAGTTTTATATGGTGTTAAATAGAATATGGGGTGTAACAGCAGCTGTAACTGAAAGGGCAGGCAGCTAGATAGTTTGTTTTGAAAAGCACTAATGACCAGGGGCTAATTTCCTTTCACTGGCTGCATGTTGTTCAGAGGTGGAAAGGAAGATTGGAGCAAGTAATTCAATTCCGTATTCTAGTGTCTTCAAATGTTTTTTAAAAATCTGAGTCTTGGCAAATGATTTCCTTAAGGATAACTCCCCCAAACATGATGAGTAGATCTAATATGAGGAGATGATTGCAGAACAACTGTGGGACTTGTCACTTTTTTTAATATAAGGAGCTCCCACTAGTGTTAATAGAGGATCCACAGGAAAAATTCAGTGCAATACACAACGATGCCTGACTTTGGTGAAAGGCCTGATGTGCCATCACATATTATGAATAGCAGCCCATGGTAGCTGCATGCAGCTAATCTTGTTGGGTTTGGTTCCATTTAGGACTCAGCATTTCTTTTATGTTTATTCTTTTTTTTTCCCAAAGGCTCCCTGTAAGTTATCTAAGAAAAATACTATGTCCAAGATGTAGTTGAGCAATGAAAATGTTTGTTTGTTGTTTTTTTGCCCCTATGAGAAAATCATTTCACTACTAGGTGTGTCTCATTAGCACCATTCCTGTCTTAAACAAAGATAAGGTGCTCCTTTAACACAGTTGTAAGAGTGATTCTGTCTTGTAAAATTCCTGTCATTTCAATTGGAATATTTTTCTTTAGGCAGCTGACAATATATAGGCTGTATCAACATTATTTGTCTAAGAAATGTATCTATAGATGCTTGTCTATTCTCTTAAACCACTGAAAGAGCAGAAGAGATTATGGGAGAGATGGCCAGGTTGGCACAAAATACTACATTTCTTAATAAATTAAGCCTCTGAAATGTATTAGAACCATTATAAAACACTTGTAAATATTTATAACTCTTTTTTATCTTTAAGCATATGATAAAGAAAAGTTAACATAAACATACAGTGCAATGTGTAATGGTTAAAGTCTTAGCATGTCAGGGTGGCGTCAAAAAAGTCACTCCTGGGAACAGAAGAGCAAAGAGCAAGAAAACTTATATCATGGTGTCAGGTCCAACAAACATTATTTTGACATAATGAACTTTCATAACATATGATAATTAAGTCAGTCTTCCATAATAGTATAAAACTTCCATAATGTATGATAATTAAGTTAAGGAAGAAATGATCCATCCTATAAGAAGAATAAGGAGACCTTGAAATTACCAGCTAAACAAAAAGACAATAACAGAAAAGAGGGAGAAAGAAAATATTTAGCAAATACATTCACAAAATTATAGCTAAAAGGAACATTGGGAGACAAGTTGGGCTACCATCCCTCCATAGACTTTCTGTGTCTTACTCTGTCCCCATGATTAAAGTTTTGAAAATATTTATTTTAAGTGATAATTATAATGAACATTTATTGGGCACTTGCCATGAGTCAGGCCTTTGCAGAATGGTTACATCATCTTGTTTAGCTGTTCCATTAACTCTATAATCCTAAGAGGTAAGTATTATTATCATTGTCACTTTTCCAGATGGCTCCCAGAGATTGAGGAACTTGCCCAAAGTTACGTAGCTTGTGAGTGATGAAGCCAGGGTGGGAACCGTGTCTGTTGAGCATTATGATCTTCTGCCAGTCATTTGCCTGCCTACTCCTATCTCCAATATCACACTTTGATTATCTACTTTGCATTGTAGATGCTAAATCTATGCTGTCTAATATGGAAACCACTAGCTACATGTGGCTCTTTAAATTAAATGAATTTAAAATTTAGTTCCTAGTCATCTCAGACACATTTCAAGTACTCAATAGTCCCCATGTAACTAGGGGCTAGTGTAACAGACAACACAGATTATAGAACATTTCTATCACAGCAGAAAATTCTACTGGACCCCTCTGAATTCTAGACCCTGTAAACAACATTTTCTTTCAGTAAACTCTCAATGCCAATGGAAAGCACTGATGGGAGGTGGGAGAAACCATTGTTCTTCCTCTAACAACCTCTGATGGCTACAGATTCCGTTGTCCTTTGGCAATTTTAGCAGCACTGGCTGTGGGCCACAGCTGCTGGTAAGCAGTATATAGCGGTGGTAGCAGCTGCAGGCCCTGGTCGTGTGTCAGTGGTTCTCGGAGCAATAGCAAGCCTCAGCAGTAACAGAGATGAATGCCTGATGGGACTGGTAACAGCAATTTCTTCCTTTCTTTTGCTCCAGCATTAGGGTGGTAGCAGATTCCTGCAGTTGCTAATCTCATTTTTGCTCCTTCAGGCCTTCCAGCACTTGTAACTATTTCTTCTGTTAACTTTCCTATTTGAAATACCTAGAGTATTTCTTACTAGACTCCAACCCTAAGTTCTTAACCAGTAAGTTATGGTTGAAAGAAAATGAAGAGTTGAGATTTAACCAAATATGAGTGATTATTATTTAGACCAAAGCTGAAGTGATTATTAGCTAGAATGCCTAAACTATCAAAATACTTTGAGAACCAGAGCTATAACTCTTTTTTGTATGGTAAACATTTATTACTTAAATAAAAATATTTTTTAAAATGTAGAAGTTATAGATCTTCTCTTGATCTTTAATCTTACTCTAAAGTTTTATTGACAAACCTAAAATCAGATTTCTTAGGAATACTAAAATCATCAATTAGATTAATTCCATGATTAATCAGCTGATTTTAGCCTCAAAAAAGTTATAACTTACACCCACTGTACTTAATGTATTCAAAGTTAACACTGCTCATTAATGGTTAAAGGGGTTGAGGATACAAAGGATGGGAAGATCCTGGAATGTAAATTCTCCTATTATTTCTGATAAATCCATAATTTAAAATGTAGAAATCTATAATATAGATTTCTCTAAATGTAACTACTTAAGAGAGCTTTCCACAAAGGAGACATTTGATTATTGACTTACTGCTTATTCATGCTCCTCCCACCAACTGTTGATCAGGGGCAGAAATAGTAAAAGAAGATAAAGTGGGACTTCCAAAGTATTGGCACAGGAGTTACGTGGATCTTCTCACAAGCAAAACAGTGATACAACTGGTGAAAGCTATTTATTTTTTATTTATTTTTTTATTTTTTAGAAAAAGAGAGAAAAGGAGAAAGAAAGAAACAGCAAAAGAAAGAAAAAAAAGAAAAAGAAGAGATTTTAGAAAAAGAAAAGGAGAAAGAAAGAAACAGCAAAAGAAAGAAAAAAGAATGAAAGAGAAAGAAAGAGGAAAAGATTTTAGAAAAAGAGAAAAGGAGAAAGAAAGAAACAGCAAAAGAAAGAATAAAAAAAAGAATGAAAGAGAGAAAGAAAGAGGAAGAGAAAGAGGGAGAGAGAATGGGATTCTTGTTTTATTGCCCACGCTAAAATACAGTCTAAAAATGGGTATTAAAAATCTCTTTTATGCCAATAATTGTGTCTAACAATGGAGACAGGAAGGAATAGGGGATGAAAATAACAAATAAGCAGCCAACCAATATTTTATTTAAATCTGTGAAATGCTATGCAATTGCTGGGGAGTGATTTACTTCCAGTTATGTGGTCACTTTTAAAATACGTATAATGTGATACTGAGAAAAATGTATGTTTTGTGGATTTGTGGGAGGAGAGTTCTGTATT
>PVKP010023642.1:0-36024 GCA_004027715.1 Plecturocebus donacophilus
ATACACACACACACACACACACACACACACACACACACACACACACACACACACACACATATAAATTAGCCAGGCACGATGGTGGCCACCTGTAATCCCAGCTACTTGGGAGGCTGAGACAGAGAGAATCACTTGAATCCCAGAGGCAGAGGTTGCAGTGAGCAGAAATCACACCGCTGCACTCCAACCTAGGCAACAGGCAGAGCAAGACTCTGTCTCAAAATAAAATAAAATAAATGAGTATCATTGGATTTTCTGTAACACAGAAAAGATAAATGTACCTGGGCACAGTAGCTCATGCCTGTAATTGCAACACTTTAAGAGGCTGAGGCAGAAGTATCACTCGAGCCCAGGAGTTCAAGGCCATCCTGTTTTTAGAAGAAAAAAAAAATTGTTATTAGCTGGACATGGTGGCACATGCCTGTGGTCTCAGCTACTTGAGAGGCTACTTGGGAGGATTGTTTGAGCCCAGGAGGTCGAGGCCACAGGAAGCCATAATTGCACCACTGCACTCCAGCCTTGGAAACAGACAATACCTTGTCTCAAAGAAAACAAAAAAGGTTTCGACTTTTAAGTATGCTTGAGGTGATGGATACCCCATTTACCCTGATGTGATTGTTACAGCTTCTATGCCTGTATCAAAGTATCTCGTGTACCCAAAAAATATGTATAGCTACTATGTAGTCACAAAAATTAAAAACAAAAACAAAAAATTAACTGTAATCCCAGCACTTTGGGAGGCTGAGGTGGGAATCGCTTGAGCCCAGGAATTCAAGACCAGCCTGGGCAACATGGTGAAACCCTAGGTATACAAAAAATACAAAAATTATTTGTATTTTTTGGTTTACTCATATAGTCCCAGCTACTAGGGAGGCTGAGGTGGGAGGATCACCTGAGCACGGGAGGTCGAGGCTGCAGTTAGCCGAGATCACACCACTTCTCTCCAGCCTTAGGGACTTTTTAATTTTAATTTTTCCATAAGTTATTGGGGTGCAGGTGGTATTTGGTTACATGTTTAAGTTCTTCAGTGGTGATTTGTGAGATTTTGGTGCACCCATCACTGGAGCACCTATTTGTAGTCTTTTATCCCTCACTCCCTCCCACCCTTCCCTGACTTTATTAAAAACTTTTTTTTAATATTAAAAAAGCGAAAAAAAGGAGGCACCTGTTTATTCATGAATATTTCTTAATCTGTCCCTTCACTGTCTAGGTTTTTCTGCAGCTCCCAGCAGAGCATAACTTTGCCATGGTTGTCCACACAAAAGCAGCAGGCCGGACCAGTATCAAGGTCACTGTTCACTGCATGAACAGTTCCTCTGGGCAGTTTGAGGGGAATTTGTTGGAACTCTCTGATGAAGTACAGATCCTGGTAAGCTCCCAAATCTAAATCTTGTTTCTGTATATCAAGGACAAGAAAGTTAGCTTAGTCTGGATAGAGACAGAGAATTGTTAGAGGAATTCCTGGAACAGATTTGTAGTTCCTAGATCTTTATCATTCCTGCTAATTGCTTGTATATAGTTTTGTTTTTTGTTTTTGAGACAGAGTCTCACTCTGTCACCCAGGCTGGAGTGCAGTGGCATGATCTCAGCTCACTGCAGGGTTCAAGTAATTCTCCCTGCCTCAGCCTCCCAAGTAGCTGGGATATAGGCATGTGCTACCACACCCAGATAATTTTTTTGTTTGTTTTGAGACAGTCTCGCTCTATCACCAGGCTGAAGTGCAGTGGCACAATTTCGGCTCTCTGTAACCTCCACCTCCCGGATTCAAGCAATTCTCCTGCCTCAATCTTCCAAGTAGTTGGGACTACAGACGCGCACCACCATGCCCAGCTAATTTTTGTATTTTTAGTAGATACGGGGTTTCACCATGTTGGCCAGGATGGTCTCAATCTCTTGACCTCGTGATCCACCCGCCTCAGCCTCCCAAAGTGCTGGGATTACAGGCATGAGCCACTGCATCCATCTCAATTTTAGTATTTTTAGTAGAGATGGGTTTTGCCACGTTGTCCAGGCTAGCCTCAAACTCCTGATCTCAAGTGATCTGCCTGCTTTGGCCTCCCAAAGTGCGGGGATTACAGGCATGAGCCACCGTCCCCAGCTGCTTTTATATACTATTGACATTAGAAACTATCAGTACTTGCAGATGACCAATCTGGGTAGGAAAAAAAAAAAAAGAAACTGTAGCATACATGCTCCCTTTAACTCCCCATTTCGGGAGCACAGGATATGAACATCATAGTAACTAGAGAGGGATTCATTTCTGATTTGCTCCACCTGACATAGATATTATAAGTCCATTTTTAATTTGTATTATTTATTTATTTTTGAGACAGAGTCTCACTCTGTTGCTAGGCTGGAGTGCAGTAACATGACCTCAACTGGCTGTAACCTCCGCCTCCCAGGTTCAAGTGATTCTCCTGTCTCAGCCTCCTGAGTACCTGAGATTACAGGCACGCACCACCATGCCCGTCTAATTTTTTTATTTTTAGTAGAGATGGGGTTTCACTATGTTGACCAGGCTGATCTTGAACTCCTGATCTCAGGTAATCTGCCCACTTGGGCCTCCCAAAGTGCTGGGATTACAGATGCGAGCCACCCAGCCCAGCTGATATGAGTCCATTTAAATATATCCACAGTTAGGATAAAATATTATTCTGGTCAAGTGCAGTGGCTCACCCCTGTAATCCCAACACTTTGGGAGGCCAACGCGGGTGGATCACGAGGTCAGGAGATCAAGACCATCCTGGCCAACATGGTGAAACTCTGTCTCTACTAAAAATAGAAAAATTAGCTGGGCGTGGAGGAATGCGCCTGTAGTCGCAGCTACTCAGGAGGCTGAGGCAGGAGAATCTCTTGAACCTGGGAAGCAGAGGTTGCAGTGAGCCGAGATCATGCCACTGCACTCCAGCCTGGGTGACAGAGCGAGACTCTGTCTCAAAAAAAAGAAAAACAAAAAAAAACTCATAATTCTAACTTTCAATAAGGTGTAAGAGTATGAATAGTTTCTACAGATATTCTCAGGCTAAAAGCTAAATGGCCCTGTTGTTTTTAGAATTCAAAAGACAAGGTATCACTTGTATGGGGCAAGTAAGTTTCACTGCCTCTGATTTGGGACTTTTTTTTTTCTTTTCCTTTTTTAATTTTTTCCTTTATTTGGCTTTGGTTCTCTGATTCAATGTGAAGTAGAGGAAAGAGCACTTTACTAGAAGGTGGAAGACCTGGATGGTGTTTCATGCTAATTTAATATTATAGGTTATTTTTCCCAAACTTCATTTCATTTTACCAGAATTAAAATTAGAAATTTCAAAGTAATTTTATATATAACATCTAAGTAATACAGAAGATGTGGTAAATGTAAACTTTGCTACATGCTCAGTCCCTCAGAATCAGAAACAGGGCTAATATTAGGTTATATCTTCTAGAATACCTAGATATGTTTTAACTGTCTGGTTCATTTTGGAGAAGAGTATTGTGGATGATTTTAGACTAATTAGAAGTTAAGCAGACTGTTGATTTGTAGTTGTCATTTATTTGCATGTACTCTCTCTGGGATTATACTGAAGTCCATATGTAAATAAAAGTCATAGTTGTCTTTGCCAAAAATGAGAAAAACATTATTTTCTCATGACAGGTGTTTGAAAAACTCCAACTTTTCTATCCAGAGTACCAATCTGAGCAGATTCTGATGCCTATAAATTCTCAGCTCAAACTCCATACCAACAGGTAAGGAAAAGGGAAAATAAGGAAATGCCAGGATCTAAGTTTAAGTATCTTCAGTAAAACATTGACATAGAAAAAACACCTTTATCTTCTAGGAGACTTTTCTAACCCTAAATAATTTTTTATATGAGGTAAAATTCCCATAATGTAAAACTATTGTAAAGTGTTAAATTTGGTGATATTTAGTGTATTCACAATATTGTGTATTCATCATCTCTATCTAGCTCCAAAATATTTTTATCACCACCAAAGGAGATCCCATACCTATGAAGCAGTCACTCTTCTTTCTTTCCTCCTCTCAGCCTCTGGCAATCACTAATCTGCTTTCTGTGTATGGTATTAGTTATTCTGGATATATTTCATATAAATGAAATCATACAATATGAAACGTTTTGGGTGGCTTCTTTTTTTTTTTTTGAGATGGAGTTTCGTTCTGTCGCCTATGCTAGAATGCAGTGGCGCGATCTCAGCTCACTGCAACCTCCACTTCCTGGGTTCAGGCAATTCTCCTGCCTCAGCCTCCTGAGTAGCTAGGACTACAAGCTCACACCACCATGCCCAGCTAATTTTTTTTTTGTATTTTAGTAGGGACAGGGTTTTACCATGTTGCCCAGGCTGGTCACGAACTCCTGAGCTCCAGGTAATCTGCCCGCCTCAGCCTCCCAAAGTGCTGAGATTACAGGCATGAGCCACCTTGCCTGGCCTTATGCTGGCTTCTTTAAGTTAGCATGATGTTTTTGAGGTTCATCCACGTTGTAGCATGTATCAGTACTTCTTCCTTTTTATGACTCAGTAGTATTCCATTATATGGAAATATCACATTTAGTTTATCATTTCATCTGCTAACAGAAATTTGGGTTGTTTTCACCTTTTGGCTATGTGAATAATATGGCTATGAATATTCATTTGCAAATATTTACTTGAATACCCGTTTTCAACTGTTTTGGCTGAATAATTTTTTTTTTTTTTGAGACTGATTCTCGCTCTGTCACCCTAGCTAGAGTGCAGGGGCACAATCTCAGTTCACTGCAACCTTTGCCTCCTGAGTTCAAGTGGTTCTCATGCCTCAGCCTCTCAAGTAGCTGTGATTACAGGCACATGCCACCATGCCCTGCTAATTTTTTTTTTTTTTTTTTTTGGTAGAATTGGGGTTTCACCATGTTGGCCAGGCTGGTCTCTGACCTCAAGTGATCTTCCCACCTTGACCTCCCAAAGTGCTAGGATTACAAGCATGAGCCACTGCGCCCGGCTGATCCTGGCAATTTTTACTCTTTTCTCTCTGGTCAGACCCCTAAAAGATGCTGCTTGATTTCCTTGTTCCCTAGGAAAGGAGCTGCCTTCGTGAAGTCTCGTGTTCTCAAGTGTTTCCCTAATTCATCCGTCATTGAGGAGGATGGTGAAGGGCTCCTGAAAGCTGGTTCCATTGCAGGTACTGCTGTATTGGAAGTCATTTCTATAGAACCTTTTGGAGTCAACCAAACAACCATAACAGGGGTCCAGGTGAGTTCAGGGACTTACTGAAAAAATAATAATAAAAGGCATACCCTAACCTTAAGAAGCAATATTCCTTTTTTTAAGAAAAAGAAACTTTCTTATCATACCATTAAAGAAAAAAAGAAAAAGAAAACAAAAAGAACTAGAAACTTCTCTATCATGACAGAACATGAACCAGAAAAAAAAAAAAACGAAGAAGAAACTTCTCTAAGAGTCAGAAATGAACCTGTAAGGTAAGAGGCCAGGCCAGGCACGGTGGCTCACACCTGTAATCCCAGCACTTTTGGAGGCTGAGGTGGGCAGATCACAAGGACAGGAGATCAAGGCCATCCTGGCCAACATGGTGAAACTCCCTCTCTACTAAAAATACAAAAAAATTAGCTGGGCATGATGGGGTACGTCTGTAGTCCCAGCTACTCGGGAGGCTGAGGCAGGAGAATTGCTTGAACCCAGGAGGTGGAGATTGCAGTTAGCTGAGATCCAGCCACTGCACTACAACCTGGGCAACAGTGCAAGACTCCGTCTCAAAAAAAAAAAGATAAGAGGTCAGTCTTAACATGGTTTTAAGCCATAAAATTAGAGCCTTTGTTATAAGACAGATCAGTCTAAATTTATATGATTGTCTTCCTAGCAGCTTTGGCAAAAGGGTTGGTGTCAGAAGAGTGTAGAAGGATTGCTATCAAAATTGGCTGGGCTTGGTGCCTCACGTCTGTAATCCTAGCACTTTGGGAGGCTGAGGCAGAAGAATCACTTGAGGCCAGGAATTTGAGACCAGCCTGAGCAACATAATGAGACCCCTGCCCAAGCTCTACAAAAAGAAATAAAAAAAATTAGCCAGACTTGGTGGCACATGCCTGCAGTCCTAGCTGCTTGGGAGACTGAGGTGGAGGATCGCATGAACCCAGGAGTTTGAGGTTGCAGTATGCTATGATTGCACTGCTGCACTGCAGCCTAGAAAGCAAAGCAAGAATATGTCTGTTTTTAAAAAATTAAGCTTTGTTACTAGAGTTAAAAAACTGAGAAAAGACCTCAGATGTTAGTCTTAACACACACAAAAAATTTTAGAGCCGGGCACGGTGGCTCACACCTGTAATCCAAGCACTTTGGAGGCCAAGGCGGGCGGATCACCTGAGGTCGGGAGTTCAAGACCAACCTGACCAACATGGTGAAACCCCATCTTTATTAAAAAAAAAAAAAAAAAAAATCTAGGCATTAAACATCTACTATATACTATGTTGCTTGTTTTATGTATATTATCTCTTTTAACTACCACAAAAGCCCTGTGAGGTAGGCATTATTATCCCCATCTAACTGTTAACTGATAAGAAACCTGAGACCCAGAAAAGTTACATGAGACTATAAAATGATTACAAAGCTATGATTCAAAGCTGAACTTCACTTACTGTATCGAAGCTCTCTTACAATGTGAAAACACAATATAGATTGTGTTCCTGATAAGTAATCAATTATTTAACCATAAATATTGAGCACTCTGCACAAAATGGATGAATTACAGTTCTTTCTTCATAAAGCTCCAGCTTCTCTTCACATTCCCACAGCTTTAAAAATTAAAAACTCGGCTGGGCGAGGTGGCTCACGCCTATAATCCCAGCACTTTGGGAGGCCAAGATGGGTAGCTCACAAGGTCAGGAGTTCAAGACCAACCTGGCCAAGATGATAAAACCCCCTCTCTTCTAAAAATCCAAAAAAAATTAGCCGGCCTTGGTGGTAGGTGCCTGTAATCTCAGCTACTCAGGAGGCTGAGACAGAGAATTGCTTGAACCCAGGAGGCAGAGGGTGCACTGAGCTGAGATCAAGCCATTGAACTCCAGCCTGGATGACAGAGCGAGACTTTGTCTCAAAAAAAAAAAAAAAAAAAAAATTTAAAAACCCATTTCAAGCCAGGCACAGTGGCTCATGCCTGTAATCCCACACTTTGGGAGGCCAAGGTGGGCAGATCGCTTGAGGTCAGGAGTTTGAGACCAGCCTGGCCAACATCGTGAAACTCTGTCTGTACAAAAAATACAAAAAAGCCAGGCGTGGTGGCAGGTGCCTGTAATCCCAGCTACCTGGGAGGCTGAGGCAGGACCATCACTTGAACCCGGGAGGCAGAAGTTGCAATGAGTTGAAATTATGCCATTGCACTCCAGCCTGGGTGACAGAGTGAGATTCTGTCTCAAAAACAAACAAACAAAAAACATTTCCTATATTGTCATATTTCTTTTCACTCTGATTTAAGTCATCTCACATCAAAAGCTAACTATTTCATATGGAAGAGAAACATGACTCTTTATTATTGATTATAAGTCTCAGAATATGGTCGTGGCACTTTTCCAGTGCATCTTTCTCTGTACCAGTAGGTTTTATCTCCCACAGGTAGCACCGGTGACATACCTGCGAGTGAGCAGCCAACCCAAGCTATACACAGCCCAAGGAAGGATCCTGTCAGCATTTCCCTTGGGCATATCTCTAACCTTCACTGTTCAGTTTTATAATAGCATTGGAGAGAAATTCCAGACACACAATACCCAGCTTTATCTGGCTCTGAACAGGTATGGAAGTCAAAGGAATGTTATTGACACTATGGTAGAAATCTTGCAGATTAGACTAGTATTGTATAGCAGCTCCAGTAAATTCCTCTTATATTCTGAATTTGAAATTTTCTTTCTTTTGTTAAAATTTTTTTTTTTTTTTTTTGAGACAGAGTCTCGCTCTGTTATCCAGGCTGGAGTGCAGTGGCACGATCTTGGCTCACCACAACCTCTGCCTCCTGGGTTCAAGTGATTCTCCTGCCTCACCCTCCTGAGTAGCTGGGATTAGAGCCACACACCACCATGCCCAGATAATTTTTGTATTTTTAGTAGATACGGGGTTTCACCATGTTGGTCAAGATGGTTAAAATTTTTTTTTTAAGTGAGGCCAGGTGGGTGGCTCACACCTGTAATCCCAGCACTTTGGGAGGCTGAAGAGAGAGGATCACTTGGACCCAGGAGTTTGAGACCGGCCTGGACAACATGGTGGAACCCTATCTCTAAAAAAATACAAAAATTAGCTGGGTGTGATAGCATGTGCCTGTAGTCCCAGCTACTAGGGAGGATGAGGTGGGAGGAACACTTGAGGCCAAACAGCAGAGGTTAGAGTGAGCTGAGATTTTGCCACTGCACTCCAACCTGGGTGATCAATTAAGACTTTATCTTAGAAAAAAAAAACAGACAATGGTATTAGTTGTCAATTAAGAAAAATTTCAAGATATCTTAAATCTGTCCAGTCCTAGTTCACTAAAAGATCCATAGGGGGCTAACTGGAGTATTATTATCTGAAGGCTTTACTGGAAAAAAGCCTTCCTGGGCACTATACATATGAGGTAATAGACTGATCCTTGGTCTATACTTACTCTATTTTTTTTTGAGACAGAGTCTCACTCCATCACCAGGCACTAGGCTAGAGTTCAGTGGTGCAATCTCGGATCACTGCAATCTCCACCTCCCGAGTTCAAGCAATTCTCCTGCCTCAGCCTCCTGAGTAGCTGGGACTACAGGCGCGTGCCACCACGTCCAGCTCATTTTTTTATATTTTTAGTAGAGACGGGGTTTCACCATGTTGGCCAGGATAGTCTCGATCTCTTGACCTCGTGATCCACCTGCCTCGGCTTCCCAAAGTGCTGGGATTACAGGTGTGAGCCACCGTGCCCGGCCTACTCACTTACTCTTTATTGTGGAATTCCTTCTGAACTTTTGAGCTGTTGGTTATAAAATGTAATAGGGTGTTCCCCAGAACTATTTTCTAACTATTGTCTCTTTTTAGAGATTTGTACCTTTAATGTCTACTTGCAGAGATGACTTGCTGCTTACTGGACCAGGGAATATGAACTATACTTACATGGCCCGGGCTGTGAACAGAGGGCTGACACTTGTGAAGATTTGGGACCAGAGACATCCAGGCATGGCAGATTATATTCCTGTTGCTGTAGAGCATGCCATTGAGCCAGACACCAAGCTTACCTTTGTTGGAGATGTCATCTGCTTCAGTACTCACCTTGTCAGCCAGCACGGTATGTATACATTCCCTTTCTCAACCTTACAGCTGATAGCTGTGGGGATTAGAAAGCAGTTATTATCCCTTGGCCTGGTATGGTAGTTTATACCCATAATCTCAGCCCTTTGGGGAGGCCAAGCTGAAGAGGTCAATTAAGGCCAGAAGTACAAGAAAGCAATTAATCCTCTAGAATATTGTTTTCCAAATTATCTAAGATCTGAGGGCCTCTCTGAGGAAGAAAATACTTTTGAGTATTTTGTTATTGATCATGTTAACTGATAATTTTTAGCTTCATCACTGTCTCACTCAGTAGCCAGCCAATTAGAAGCCAGCCAGTAATATTTATCAAGAGTCTATTAGTTACATAGCTCTATTTTATATTATGTAGATACTGCAGGGTACTGTATCTTCTCCTCCATTCCCAGCTTTTGAAGGAGGGTAATTATTATATTGAAAAACAGTAAAGGATAAAAGGAAGGAAAGGGCAATAAGTCTTCAGTTCTAAGAACTAGTTATGTATATGCTATTTTAGGAGGCACATTTCAAGACCTAAGTCCTAACATATCATTGTAATAAGGTTTTTTTCTTGTACCCAGCTAAACTATACTCTTTTTTTTTTTTTTTTTTTTTTTAAAGACAGAGTCTTGCTCTGTCTCCCAGGCTGGAGTGCAGTGGCACGATCTCAGCTCACTGCAACCTCTGCCCCCAGGTTCAAGCGATTCTTCTGCCTTAGCCTCCCAAGTAGCTGGGACTACAGGCATGCACCACCATGCCTGGCTAATTTTTGTATTTTTTATACAAGGGGTTGGTGCCCAGTCAACTATACTCTTGATCAACAAAGCATTTCTGTCCTAAGTACTGAGTTAAAAATAAAATCATAAGCTGGGCTCAGTTGCTCACGTCTGTAATCCCAGCACTTTGGGAGGCTGAGGTGGGCGGATTACAAGATCAGGAGATCAAGACCATCCTGGCCAACATGGTGAAACCTCATCTCTACTAAAAATACAAAAATTAGCTGGGCGTGGTGGTACCCCTGTAGTACCAGCTACTCAGGAGGCTGAGGCAGGAGGATCACTTGAACCTGGGAGGTAGAGGCTGCAGTTAGCCAAGATCACGTCACTACACTCCTGCCTGGTGACAGTGAGACTCCATCTCAAAAAAATAAAATAAAGTAAGCCGGGTGCAGTGGCTCACACATGTAATCCCAACGCTTTGGGAGGCCGAGGCAGGTGGATCACGAGGTCAAGAGATGGAGACCATCCTGGCCAACATGGTGAAACCCCATCTTACTAAAAATATAAAATGTAGCTGGGTGTGGTGGCACATGCCTGTAGTCCCAGCTACTTGGGAGGCTGAGGCAGAAGAATCTCTTGATCTGGGAGGGGGAGGTTGCAGTGAGCCAAGATCGTGCCACTGCACTCCAGCCTGGCGACAGAGCAAGACTCCATCTCAAAAAAAAATTAATTAATTTAATAAAATCTTGACCACATGTGGTTTTTGCAAAAAAAAAAAAGAAAGAAAAATAAATAAATAAAATCATAGAAAATCACTTGGGAGGGCAAGGTGGGCAAATTACTTGAGGTCAGGAGTTTGAAACCAGCCTAGCCAACATTGTGAAACCCCATCTCTATTAAAAATACAAAAATTAAGGCCGGGTACAGTGGCTCCTGCCTGTAATCCCAGCACTTTGGGAGGCCGAGGCAGTCAGATTACGAGGTCAGAAATTTGAGACCAGCCTAGCCGGCATGGTGAAACCCTGTCTCTACTAAAAATACAAAAATTAGCCAGGCATGCTAATCCCAATTACTCAGGAGGCTGAGGCAGGGAATTGCTTGAACCCAGGAGGTGGAGGTTGCAGTCAGCCAAGATTAAGCCACTGCACTCCAGCCTGGGCAAGTGCAGACTGTGCAAGTGCAGAGTGAGACTCCGTCTCTATTTGTTTTTTTTGGGTTTTTTTTTCAGAGACGGGGTTTCACCATGTTGGCCAGGCTGGTCTTGAACTCCTGACCTGTGATCCACCTGCCTCAGCTTCCCAAAATGCTGGGATTATAGGCGTGAGCCACCATGCCCGACTGAGACTCCATCTCAAAAAACAAACAAACAAAAAAATACAAAAATTAGCCAGGTGTAGTGGTGTGTGCCTGTAATCTTAGCTACCCAGGAGTCTGAGGCAGGAGAATAGCTGGAACCCAGGAGGCAGAGGCTGCAATGAGCCAAGATCACGACAGTGCACTCCAGCCTGGGCAACAGAGCAAGACTCTGTCTCAAAAAAATAATAATATGCCGGGTGCAGTGGCTCACGAGTGTAATGTCAACACTTTGGGAGGCCAAGGTGAGTGGATAACGAGGTCAGGAGTTCGAGACCAGCCTGGCCAACATGATGAAACCTCGTCTCTACGAAAGATACAAAATATTAGCTGGGCATGGTGGCAGATGCCTGTAATCCCAGCTACTCAGAAGGCTGAGGCAGGAGAACTGCTTGCACCCAGGAGGTGGAGGTTGCAGTGAGCCAAGATTGCACCATTGTACTCCAGCCTGGGCGACAGGGTGAGACTCCATCTCTCAAAAATATATAATAATAATAATAATAATAGGCCAGGTGCCAGTGGCTCACACCTGTTATACCAGCACTTTGGGAGGCCAAGGCGGGTGGATCATGAGGTCAGGAGTTCAAGACCTGCCTGATCAACATGGTGAAATCCCATCTCTACTAAAAATACAAAAATTAGCCAGGCATGGTGGCGGGTACCTGTAATCCCAGCTACTCAGGAGGCTGAGGCAGAGACTTACTTGAACCCGGGAGGCAGAGGTTGCAGTGAGCCGAGATCATGCCACTGCACTCCAGCCTGGGTGACAGCGAGACTCCATCTCAAAATAATAATAATAATAATAATAATAATAAAATCACAGAAAATCAGTCTTTGGGGCCAGGTGCAGTGCTCATATCTGTAATCCCAGCACTTTGGGAAACTGAGGCAGGAGGCTCACTTGAGCCCAGAAGTTCAAGACCAGCCTGGGGAACATAGTGAAACCCTGTCTCTACAAAAAAAAATGTAGGGCCAGGCGCAGTAGCTCATGCCTGTAATTCCAGCACTTTGGGAGGCCAAGGTAGGCAGATCATTTGAGGTCAGGAGCTTGAGACCAGCCTGGCCAACATGGAGAAACCCTGCCTCTACTAAAAATACAAAAATTAGCCAAGTGTGGTGGCAGATGCCTGTAATGCCAGCTATTCGGGAGGCTGAAACAGGAGAATTGCTTGAACCTGGGACAGAGGTTGCAGTGAGCCAAGATCATGCCACTGCACTCCAGCCTGGATGACACAGCAAGACTCTGTCTCAAAAAAAAAAAAAAATATTTTTTAAATTAGCCTAGTGTGGTGGCATATGCCTCTGGTCCCAACTATTGGGAGACTGAGGTGGGAAGATTGCTTGAGCCCAGGAGATCAAGGCTACAGTAAAGCTGTGATCAGGCCGGGTGTGGTGGCTCATGCCTGTAATCCAAGCACTTTGGAGGCCAGGGCAGGCGGATCACCTGAGGTCGGGAGTTCAAGACCAGCCTGACCAATGTGATGAAACCCCATCTTTAAGAAAAAAAAAATAGAAAAAAGAAGAAAAAAAAAAGATGTGATCATACCACTGCACTCCAGCCTGGATGACAGGCTGTGTCTCAAAAAGCAAAAACAAAAACAAAGAAAGAAAGAAAAGTAAAGGAAATCAGTCTTTGATTAGGAAATGGGTGTGAATTCTTTGGGTTTCCAAATACCATATCCCAAAGTAGTGAACACTGCCTGGGTGTATACATCCAAGTAAGTCCTGCTTGTAGTAGGGTATGGCTTTGGCTTTGCAGCCTCTTCTGGTAACTATGGATACATATGTTTAGGTAAAGTGATGTAATGTTGGACCTGACTTTAACATTAACTACATATTTTGGACCCTGATACAAAGGGGCTCTATTCAGCTGAATCCCCCAATGCTATAACAGCTGATTTGCAAACAACCACTACCAACAAGCAATCCAGGACCAGTGAGCTAAACCTACTTTAAGGTTGACAATGAGAGTTGCAATCCCCTGATTATAAATCCCTTATCAATGAAGCAGAGTATTTTTTACTCGTTTTTTGTTTTTTGTTTTTTTTTTTTTTTTGAGATAGAGTTTTGCTCTTGTTGCCCAGGCTGGAGTGTAATGGTATGATCTCGGCTCACCGCAACCTCCGCCTCCTGGGTTCAAGTGATTCTCCTGCCTCAGCCTCTCAAGCAGCTGGGATCACAGGCATGCACCACCACACCTGGCTAATTTTTGTATTTTTAGTAGAGACAGAATTTTGCCATGTTGGTCAGGCTGGTCTTGAACTCCTGACCTCAGGTGATCCACCCACCTCAGCCTCTCAAAGTGCTGGGATTACAGGTGTGAGCCACCACACCCAGCCTATTTTTTACTCTTTTTAGCCAGGTTTTGACAGGACTGTCCCATAGTCTTCCAATCTGGAATTTGGGGAGCCTTCATCATATGATGAAGCAAAGGGCCATATGCCAGGATTAGTAATACTGCAGGCTAAGTACAAAATCTAATCCAGTTTTTGGCATTCCTCTGCCATCTTGAGACTTAAGCCAAAATAAATCCTTTCTCTTGTTAATGGTCACTTTGTTGCAGTCTTCCTGCTGGCATCAATCAGATTTGTCCTTAGCAGAGTCTAAACAAAATTTATTCAGAAGTTATCCCTGTGTGTAAAAAGAGCTTTTCTTTTTCCTAAGGAGAACAGTTACATTCTCCAATTAAGTAGCTCTTCTTATGATTCTTTATTTTGCTGGCATGATATATGAAGAGGAAAACACTGAGAAAACAGTTATCTTCAAAGCTGGCTGATTCTCTTGGGAAGAGATATCTGCATTCTTAAAAAGTTTACTGATTTGAGGTATGAATAAGGCTAGAGTGATTTTATCAAAGGCTCCAGCCAAGTGCTTTCTCTTGTCTTTTCTAGGCGAACCTGGGATGTGGATGATTTCTGCCGACAATATTCTACAGACAGACGTTGTCACTGGAGTAGGAGTGGCCAGGAGTCCGGGGACTGCAATGATTTTTCATGACATCCCAGGAGTAGTGAAAACATATCGAGAGGTAAACATAATTGTACCAGAGTCTGAGAGACTAGGATCACTATTGGCCATATGAGGATATGCATATAGAAAATACATCCTAGGAAAGGAAATACACTCATAAAACAGATATAAAGCCAGCCAGCAAACTTTATTGGAAGATAAAGCTACAGTGCTCAACAGTGCTCGGGATTTTTTTTTTTTTTTTTTTTTTTAAGTTGAGGTTTTGCTCTTGTTGCTCAGGCTGGAATGCACTGGCATGATCTCAGCTCACTGCAACCTCCACCTCCCAGGTTTAAGTAATTATCCTGCCTCAGCCTCCCGACCAGCAGGGATTACAGGCATGCACCTCCATGCCCAGCTAATTTTTTTTTTGTATTTTTAGTAGAGACAGGGTTTCTCTGTGTTGATCAGGTTGGTCTTGAACTTCCGACCTCAGGTGATCTGCCTGCCTTGGCCTCCCAAAGTGCTGGGATTACAGGCATGTGCCACCATGCCTGGCTAATTTTCATATTTTTAGTAGAAGCGGGTTCTCACCATGTTGGCCAGGCTGGTCTCAAACTCCTTACCTCAAGTATTCCACCCTCTCAGCCTCCCAGAGTGCTGGGATTACAGGTATGAGCCACCTCGCCTGGCCTCAAAGGCATTTTAATAGTCATACAAAGGGAAGATATGTCTGAAGGAATAATTGGACCCAAGACTTCCTTCTAGAAAAAATGTCATTTTGGGCTTGGCATGGTAGCTTATGCTCTAATCTCAGCACTTTGGAAGGCCAAGGTGGAAGGATGGCTTGAGGCCAGGAGTTTGAGACCATGCTGCGCAACATAGTGAGACCCTGTCTTTTTCTGGCCAGGCATGGTGATGCATACCTGTAGTCACAGTTGATCTAGAGGCTGAGGCAAGAGGATTGCTTGAGCCTAGGAATATGAAGCTTCAGTGAGCCATGATCATGCCACTGCACTCCAGCTTGGATGACAAAGGAAGACCCTGTCTCAAAAAAAAAAAAGTTATTTTGTTTCCAAAGGCAGATTTTATTGTTCTCAAAGATGTGGTCATGAGATGGGCAATTTGTACTTGTGTGAAACAGATACTTTTGGTTAAATAAGTTATGAGGGGTGGATCTGGAAGGAATCAGATTCTCTAGGAATTTAGGTGCAGATTTTCCTTTGATTTACTGACAGGTGGTGGTCAATGCATCATCAAGATTAATACTCAATTATGACCTCAACACTTATCTCACCAATACCCTTAATTCAACTGTATTCAAGCTTTTCATCACCACTGGCAGAAATGGTGTCAATCTTAAAGGTCAGGAATCTCTTTATGGTTTTAGTGATTGTTCCTATCTTTCTCATTTTCCCTCAATTGATTTATCCCTTTGAATTAGTAATCCAGATTTTCTTTTTATTTCAGAACTGACTCCACTTGACAAATAAATCATAGAGTTCTATGAGACCTCAGAAAGCATGACTAGACTAAGCTTATTTTATTTTATTTTATTTTTTTCACATTATTATTGGGAGCTGGGAGAGGGCCTGCCTTGGTCAGTGGAGGTGCTCACAGGTTCTTCAGCCACTCCAGGCTGGGCTCCTGGGGGTGCTGGGCGTGACTGGGTATGTCAGGCATGTTCCTATCATCTCGGGCAGGCACTGGGTAGTTGTAGGGCGTGGCCTTGTTGATCATGACAGTGTACTTGAAGTAGGGGCTGATTGGGGGCAGAATTACAGCGAGGGTCCCGATGATGGACACAACCAGTATTGGCTCCTTGGCCCAAGCATTCTTGAGGAAGGCACGGAGTCCTGGAGGAGTAGTGAGGAGGGTCACCCCTGCAAGAGGCTGCCCCCAGTGACCTCTAACTCTCTCATGGGGAGAACCCTGCCCTGGGGGAGCCCCCTTGTGGCTTCTGCCTCCCCCTCCAGCATGGACCCCATCACCTCCACCACTTCCCCACTGCACCTTAGTCCCCTAGACTAAGCTTTTAAAATAGGCTTATCCTAGTCACTATTGTCTTCCTAGTTTTAAAAATACAAATTCTGAGCCAGGCACAGTGATTCACACCTGTAATCCCAGCACTCTGGGAGGCCAACACAGGAGGATCGCTTGAGGCCAGGAGTTTAAGACTAGACTGGGCAACATAGGACCCCGTCTCTACAAAAAATTTTGTGTTTGTTTTGTTTGGAGGGAGAGTCTCGCTCCGTTGCCCAGGCTGGAGTGCAATGGTGTGATCTCAGCTCACTGCAGCCTCTGCCTCCCAGGTTCAAGCGATTCTCATGCCTCAGCCTCCCAAGTAGCTGGGACTACAGGTGTGCACTACCATGCCTGGCTAATTTTTTGTATTTTTGGTAGAGACAGGGTTTTGCCATGTTCCCCAGGCTGTCAAACTCCTAAGCTCAGGTGATCCTCCTTCCTCTGCCTCCCAGAGTTCTAGCATTACAGTAGTGAGCCACTGCACCCTGCCTCTAAAAACTCTCTTTTTTGTTTGTTTAAATTAGCCAGGTGTGGTGGCACACACCTGTAGTTAGCTACTCTCAGGCTAAGTTGGGAGGATCACTTGAGTCCAGGAGTTTGAGGCTGCTATGATCACATCACTGCACTCCAGCCTGGGTGACAGAGTGAGACTCTGTTTCAAAAACAAAATACAGCCAGGCGCGGTGGCTCACGCCTGTAATCCTAACACTTTGGGAGGCTGAGGTGGGTGGATCACCTGAGGTCAGGAGTTCAAGATCAGCCTGGCCAACATGGTGAAACCCCATCTTTAAAAAAAAAAAAAACAAAAAAAAAAACACACACACACAAAATACAAATTCTTAGGCTCCATCCAGAGATTTAATAAATTCAGGGTAGCATCTAGGAATCAATTGTCTTAAAGCTTCCCCAGATTTGAGAATTGTTGGACTAGGTTATATCTGAAATGCTTTTTGCTTAGCAAATTTGCCTTATGTGTTTTTTTATTTTTATTTTTTTAAGACAGGGTCTCACTCTGTTGCCCAGGCTGGATGGAGTGCAGTGGCACAATCTCAACTCATAGCAACCTCCACCTCCCAGGTTCAAGCAATTCTCATGCCTTAGCCTCCATAGTAGCTGGGACTACAGGTGCCCACCACCACATCTGGCTAATTTTTGTATTTTTTGGTACAGATGTGTTTCACCATGTTGGCCAGGCTGGTCTCAAACTTCTGACCTCTGGTGATCTGCCTGCCTCAGCCTCCCAAAGTGCTGGGATTACAGGCATGAGCCACTGTGTCTGGCCACCTTATGTGTTTTTGTTTCTTTTTTGTTCTTTATTAGCCTATGATTTGTTGACAAAAAAAGGAAGAAAGAAAACTAAAATACATAGCCATGTATGGTGGTGCATGCCTGTGTTCCCAGCCACTCATGAGGCTGAGGTAGGGGGATCATTTGAGCCTTAGAAATACAAGCTGAGGCCGGGTGCGGTGGTTCACACTTATAATCCCAGCATTTTGGGAGGCCAAGGAAGGCGGATCACAAGATCAAGAGATCAAGACCATCCTGGCCAACACGGTGAAACCCCGTCTCTACTAAAAATACAAAAAAAATTAGCTGGGCGTGGTGGCGCACACCTGTAGTCCCAGCTACTCAGGAGGCTGAGGCAGGAGAACTGCTTGAACTCAGGAGGTGGAGATTGCAGTGAGCTGAGATCATGCCACTGCACTCCAGCCTGGGTGACAGTGTTAGACTCAATCTCAAAAAAAAGAAAAAAGAAATAGAAGCTGCAGTGAGCCAAAATCACGCCACTGCACACCAGCCTGGGTTCCAGGGTGAGATCCCTGTCTCAAAAAATAGAAGGAAAACTAAAATACGAGAAGCTTCTCATAGATTCCAGATCCTTTGCTAGGAATTTTTTATACATTTTATCTCATTTAACAATTTTATCATATAGTCATTGTTATCCTCATTTTAAAGATGAAAATACTGAGACTAAAGCAAGTAACTCATACACGGTAACAACCAGTCAGTGGCAGAAGCAGTAGCTATTTCCTGCTGCAAATTCTATGTTGTTTTGTTCATTCCTTTACTTATTTTTTTTTAAAAAGAACAGACCAGGTGCGGTGGCTCACACCTGTAATCCCAGCACTTTGGGAGGCCAAGGTGGGCAAATCACCTCAGATCAGGAGTTCAAGAGCAGCCTGGTCAACATGGTGAAACCCCATCTCTACTAAAAATAAAAATAAAAAATGTAGCCAGGTGTTGTGGCAGGCACTTGTAATCCTAGCTACTTGGGAAGCTGAGGCAGAAGAACTGCTTGAACCTGGGAGGCAGAGGTTGTCGTGAGCCGAGATCGCACCACTGTACTCCAGCCTGGGCGACAGAGTGAGACTCCATCTCAAAAAAAAAAAAAAAGAGATAATGTTAATTCTGTTTGCCTTCTGTTCTTCAAGCGTTTAACATATTTTTTCAAATTAGCTATTTAATTTTATTGTAAATACAAATATAGATAAATAAGTAAAGAATATTTTATCTGTAAAATTTCCCAGGTTCTTTCTTTATTTATTTATTTTTTGAGACAAGAGTTTTGCTCTGTTGCCCAGGCTGGAGTACAATGGCACCATATCGGCTCACCAAAACCTCTGCCTCCAGGGCTCAAGCAATTCTCCTGCTTCAGCCTCCCGAGTAACTGGGATTACAGGCATGTGCCATGACGCCTGGGTAAATTTTTCTGTATTTTTAGTAGAGACGGGCTTTCTCCATGTTGGTCAGGCTGGTCTCAAACTCCCGACCACCTGCCCACTTCAGCCTCCCAAATTGCTGAGACTAGGCATGAGCCACCTTGCCCAGCCATCCCAGGTTCTTTCATAGAAAAAAATGCAAAATGTTTCTTCGTAACATATTCACCCACTGTTGTCCAAATTGTAATTTTATAAACAGACTGCTGTTTTATTCCCCAGAATCTTTCTAAAATCACAACTTATTTTATTGAGAAACCTCATGCATCAATCAGTCCCTTTGATTTTGCTGAAGATTTTTCGAGAAGAATGCCACCCATTGCAGCTGACCTAATGATGACATCAGTCCACTTCTTGCTGTCTATATGATTCTGCTTAAGGCACCACTTGTGATGAAGTTTTAGGGATTTGGGGCTTGAATTATATTGTAATTGTATTATAATACTGTATGTGGAAAACAAATGCCCCTAGACCCAAAAGCTACCTCCCAACTGTACTGCTTTATTTTTAATAGATTTCTAACTTCCCTGTAATCTTTGTTATTCCCACTAATTTTTTAAAAACATTTTTGAAAAAGGACACCACCTATGTATGATATTGATAATGGAAGCCCCACTATAGTCGTTCACAAATTAGAATGCAAGGGTCTCACGCTATTCTTTCACCTTGATTGAAGCAGAGGTGGGCAAACCAACCAGGATCGACCCTCTTTCTTGCTTGTGTTTTTTTATGATGCCAAATTGCCTCCATTTGTAAAAAAAAAAGGTCTCTCTTTTTACAAATTCTTGTTAGTGACAGTTATTATCTCTTTTCTGCTTTTCAGGATCCTGTACCCCAAACCAGGCCTTGGCTGTTACAAAAGAACTTCTTCCAGCGACCCTCATGCTGTGCCATGTGCAGTTCAGTAATACTTTGCTAGATATTCCAGCAAGTAAAGTCTTTCATGTTCATTCTGATTTTAGTATGGAGAAAGGTAGGTTATACCAGTTGAAACTGGTTTCCCTGTCTATGTATCTATTTGTACAATTGTCCCATTCTTATTGGACTGCATTTATATCTTCTAGTTTCATCTAATATATAACTGTGGAATCTTTCTCAGGCAATATTTTTGTTCAATCCATTCAACTTTCTTTTTCTTTTTCTTTTTCTTTTGCAACAGGATCTTGCTGTGTTGCCCAAGGCTGGAGTGCAGTGGTGTGATTATAGCTCACTGTAACCTCAAACTCCCAGGCTCAAGCAATCCTCCTGCCTTGCCTCCTGAGTAGCTAGGACTACAGGCACACGCCAACATGCCCAGCTTTTTTCTGTTGTTTTTTTTTAGAGAGACATGATCTTGCTATATTGTCCAGGCTGGTCTCAAACTCCTGGCCTCAAGCAATCCTGCCTCAGCCTCAAAATGCTGGGATTACAGGTGTTGAGCCACTGCCCCCAGCCCTATTCAAACAATTTTTAACACATGCCTCCTAGAATACTCTGTGCTTTTCTATTATAATTTACTATTTTCAGGCCGGGCACAGTGGATCACACCTATAATTCCAGCACTTTGGGAGGCCAAGGCGGGTGGATCACGAAGTCAGGAATTCGAGAACAGCCTGGCCAACATGGTGAAACGCTGTCTCTACTAAAAATATAAAAATTAGCCAAGCTTGGTGGTGGATGTCTGTAATCCCAGCTACTCAGGAAGCTGAGGCAGGAGAATCTCTTGAACCCGAGAGGTGGAGGTTGCAGTGAGCTGAGATCTTGCCATTGCACTGCAGCCTGGACGACAAGAGCAAGACTCTTGTCTCAAAAAAAAAAAAAAACTTTACTATTTTCTTGTTAGTCCCCATTAACTCTGTGAGGCTCTGCATTGTGTCTCATTTATCTTTCATTCCCAGCATGTAGCACAGTATTTGGATATTTTGTTGAACTGAAAGATATTCCAAATAAAAGAATAGGATTAACAATTGGAATTTAGAAATAGGCATGATGTTAGGATGACTTTATGTAAATCAACTTATCTAAAAATGAAATGATCCATATCAAATGTAAGTTATAGAGCTGGGCTTGGTGGCTTACACCTGTAATCTCAGCACTTTGGAAGGCCGAGGTGGGCAGGTCACCAAAGGTCAGGAGTTTGAGACCAGCCTGGCCCACATGGCAAAACCCCATCTCTATTAAAAATAGAAAAATTAGCTAGGTATGGTAGCAGGCAGCTGTAATCCCAACTACTGGGGAGACTGAGGCAACTGTAATCTCAACTACTCGGGAGACTGAGGCAGGGAGAATTGCTTGAATCCAGGAGGCAGAGGTTGCAGTGAGCCAAGATGGCTCGACTGCACTCCCATTTAGGCAACAGAGCAATCATGAGGTCAGGAGTTTGAGACTAGCCTGGCCAACATGGTGAAACCCCATCTCTACTAAAAATACAAATATTAGCCAGGTGTGGTGGTGGGTACCTGTAACCCAGCTACTTAGGAGGGTGAGGCAGGAGAATTGCTTGAGCCTAGGAATTCAAGGTTTCAGTGAGCTGAGATCTTACCACTGCACTCCAGCCTGGGGACAGAGGAAGACTCCGTTTCAAAAAAAAAAATTTTTGTATTTTTTGTACAGATGAGGTTTTATCATGTTGCCCAGGATGGTCTCAAACTCCTGGGCCTAAGCAATCCTCCTGCGTTGGCCTCCCAAAGTGCTCGGATTACAGGCGTGAGACACCACCCCTGGCTAAGAATACCATTCTTATTTGATCTGTCATCCACCCACCTCAGCCAAAAATACAAAAATTAGCCAGGCACAGTAGCTCATCCATGTAGGCACAGTAGCTCATGTATGTAGTCCCAGCTACTCAGGAGGCTTAGGTGAGAGGATTGCTGGAGCCTGGGAGGTGGAGGCTGCAGTAAGCCATGATGATGCCACTGTGCTCTAGCCTGCATGACAGAGTGAGACTTTGTCTCCAAAAAAAAGAATGAGGCCGGGCATGGTGGCTCATGCCTGTAATCCAAGCACTTTGGAGGCCAAGGCCGGCAGATCACCTGAGATCGGGAGTTCAAGACCAGCCTGACCAACATGGTAAAACCCCTTCTTTAAAAAATAAAAATTAAAAAAAAAAAAAAAAAGAAAGAATGGTATTCTCAGTCAGTAAGTTGAGTTGTGATTTCTCTAGGAATGTTTTTATTTGGTATCATCATCATGGTGGCCAATATTGTGCTAATATTGAATAATCAAAACTAAATTCACATTTTCTCTTTTGCTGAATTTGCATGTCACAGTTTTCCCTTCCTATCCTAATTCAGTTAGCTCAACAGAGCCTCTGAACCTTCCTGCTCAGTTTTTCCTCTTTTTTTTTTTTCAGGAGTTTATGTCTGCATAATCAAGGTTCAACCGCAGTCAGAGGAGCTGCTACAGGCCCTCAGTGTGGCTGACACCTCAGTCTATGGGTGGGCTACACTGGTCAGTGAACGTAAGAAGAATGGAATGCAACGAATCCTCATTCCTTTCATCCCAGCCTTTTATATTAACCAGTCAGAACTGGTTCTTAGCCATAAACAAGATATCGGGGAGATAAGAGTACTGGGAGTGGACAGAGTTCTTGAGAAGCTAGAGGTATGTTAAGGACTAAACCAACACAGAACAAGAGATTAGGAATTTGAAAAGATATTTTTCATTCTCACTCCAAGGGCAAAAGAAGTTACTGAGTAATCTAATAAAAATCACCACAGGAAATTACAAAATCAAATGAAGAAAACCCACCTCCTTCATAATGCCAGGCAGGCTCCCAGAGTCCAAATCTAGGTCATGAGCTTTGTCAACATACCTAAGGGGGTAAAAAAAGTAAATGTTTTATTTAGTGTTGGCTAGCTAGCTAGAAATCCAGATCTTGACAATTCTTGTACTGTGTATGTTTGAGATTGGAACATACTGATACAAAACTGATTTTTCTTCTTTTAAACAAGAGGCTTTCTCTTTTCTCCAAGGTTGTCTCCAGCTCTCCAGTTCTAGTGGTTGTTGGCCATAGCCACTCTCCCCTCACTCCTGGCCTGGCCATCTACCTTGTTAGAGTGGTCAACTTCACTTCTTTCCAGCAGATGGCATCACCTGTTTTCATCAATATTTCCTGTGTACTCACTAGTCAAAGTGAGGCAGTGGTAGTGAGGGCTATGAAAGATAAGTTGGGTGCAGGTAAGCATCAGAGATTGCTATTTATAATCTAGAGAGGGAAAGAAGAAAGAATGTATTACAGTAGTGCCTCCCCCCACCCCCATCTACAGTTTTGCTTTCCAAGGTTCACTTAACCAACAGTCAACCATGGTCCAAAAATAAATGGAAAACTCCTGAAATAAACTGTTTAAATTGTTCACTTCCAAATAGCATGAGCAAATCTCACATTGTCCTGCTCTGGTCTCCTACCATGAAACATCTCTTTGGCCAGCATGTTCACACCGTATGCACTACCAGCCCTTTAGTCACTTAATAGCAATCTCTGTTATCAAATCAACTGGTATCGAGGTTTCACAGTACAGTGCTTGTTTCAAGTAACCCTTATTTTACTTAATAATGGCTCCAAAACACAAGAGTAGTGATGCCTGCAATTTGGATATGCCAAAAAGAAGCTGGAAAGTGCTTCCTTTAAGTGAAAAGGTGGAAGTTCTCAACTCAGTAAGGAAAAAACATGGTACATAGAGGGTTCAATATTATCTGTGTCATCCTCTGGGGGTCTTGGAAAATATTCCCCACAGATAAAGGGGGACGCCTATTATGACAATTTAGGTAATGGGAAACATTCAGCCACTTGACCAAGATTACTCAAACTAGTTGAGGCATAAATCTTCTAAACCTACCTAAAATACAACCTTTAGGTAGCTTTCTTAACACTAGCTAAATTTTACTTTTAACTTATATATTTAAGAATAGTTGTCAGGTGCGGTGGCTCAGGCCTGTAATCCCAGCACTTTGGGAGGCTGAGGCGGGGGGATCACAAGGTCAGGAGGTAAAGACCAGCCTGGCCAACATGGTGAAACCCCGTCTCTACTAAATACAAGAAATTAGCTGGGCATGGTGGCAGGTGCCTGTAGTCTCAGCTACTCGAGAGGCTGAGGCAGGGGAAATGCTTGAACCCAGGCAGTGGAGGTTGCAGTGAGCTGAGATTGCGCCACTGCACTCCAGCTTGACGACAGAGCAAGACTCTATCTTAAAAAAAAAAAAAAAAAAAAAAAAGAATAGTTGTCAGCCAGGCATGGTGGCTCATGTCTGTAATTCCAGCACTTTGGGAGGCAGAGGTGGACAGATCCCTTGAGCTCAGGAATTTAAAGCCAGCCTGGGGAAGAAGACAAAACTCCGTCTCAACAAAAAAGTACAAAAAAAAATTACCCAGGCATGGTGACATGCACCATGGTCCCAGCTACTCGGGAGGCTGAGGCAAGAGGATTGCTTGAGACCAGGAGTTCGAGGCTACAGTAAGCTGTGATTGTGCCATTGCACTCCAGCCTGGTGACAGAGCAAGACCCTGTCTCAAAAAAAAAAAAAAAAAAAAAGAAAGGAAAAAGAATAGTTGTCAATTTAACATGGCTTTGAATAGTTGTCAGTTTAACATAAGTTTGCCAGCTTTGTTAAGTATACTGTTTGCCCGCTTTGTTAAGTATACTGTTTGTCCTATTTTAAACTTATTGATAAATGTTTTGTTTTCTTCAAAAGTATTTAGATCTGTTTGCATCAGGCAATGGGCCAATGTTAGCCCTAGAACCAAGACTTAGCTTCCCCAAATCCTGATTCCAGGCATTACCTAGTTTAGGAATAATGCCACATTTGGATACGATGGGAACATAGTTATGAAAAGGTGTTCGAAAAGCTAGAGAACCATCAGTCTTCTTATATTGTATTTGTCACACCCGCTTTCCCACCTCTCAAGGGAAACTACTTAATTACTGGGAACAAACTAAGCTAAACTACAGTATATCTCCTATTGGGAAACAGGTTTTTGTTGATGATTACATGAGAATCTAGTTTGTATTGATCAGTATCCTAGGCACATTTATATGCTTTTCGTTTTACTTCTCATAACTCTAGAAGATAGATATTTTTCCCCAAGAGCTGAGGAAACTGAGATGTCAAGGTATCTGTAGCCTGGCACAGTGGCTCACAACTGTAATCCTAGCACTTTGGGAGGCTAAGGCTGGAGGATTGCTTGAGCTCAGGAGTTCAAGTCTGGGCTGAGCAACACAGCAAGACCTCATCTCTACTAAAAATTAAAAGAATTAGCCAGGCATAGTGGCATGCACCTGAAGTCCTAGCAAGAGGTTGAGGTGGGAGGATTGCCTAAACCCAGGAAGTTGAAATTACAGTGAGCCATGATCGCACCACTGCACTCCAGCTTGGGTGACAGAGCAAGACCCTGTCCCAGAAATTAAAAAAAAAAAAAAAATTAGATACCATCAGTAGAATGTATTGGAGCAGAGTTTTTAAATCTAGAGACCATCGATCCCCACAAGGGTCCATAGATAGAATTCAAGATGCCCATGACCCCGAGTACGGAAAAATTTCATTTTTCTTTTTTTTTTTCAAGACAAGAGTCTTGCTCTGTCACCCAGGCTGGAGTACAGTGGCACAATCTCAGCTCACTGAAACCTCCACCTCCCAGGTTCAAGTGATTCTCCTGCCTCAGCCTTCCGAGTAGCTGGGACTATAGGTATGTGCCACCATGCCTGGCTAACTTTTTTTTTTTTGAGACGGAGTCTTGCTCTGTCGTCTGGCTGGGGTGCAGTGGTGCGATCTTGGCGCACTGCAACCTCCACCTCCTGGGTTCAAGCTGTTCTTCCACCTGAGCCTCCCGAGTAGCTGGGACCAGAGGCGCATGCCACTATGCCCAGCTAATTTTTGTATTTTTAGTAGAGATGGGGTTTCACCATGTTAGCCAGGATGGTCTCGATCTCTTGACCTCGTGATCCACCCACCTTGGCCTCCCAAAGTGCTGGGATTATAGGCGTGAGCCACCGCGCCTGGCCAATTTTTTGTATTTTTAGTAGAAGTGGGGTTTCACCATGTTGGTCAGGCTGGTCTTGAACTCCTGACCTCAAATGATCCATCCACCTCTGCCTTCCAAAGTGCTGCAATTACAGGCCTGAGTCACCATGCCTAGCTGTGCATCTTTATTTTCAATTGACCACTAAAAGTTAGCACTTCCACTGTTTTTTTGTTTTTTGTTATTTTGAGACAGAGTCTCACTCTGTCACCCATGCTGGAGCGCAGTATCATGATCTTGGCTCACTGCAACCTCTGTCCCCCGGATTCAAGCGATTCTCCTGCTTCAGCCTCCCGAGCAGCTGGGATTACAGGTGCTTGCCACTGCGCCCGGCTATCCTCTGATTATTAATATAGGCAGCCAACCATCATAGTATTTGCAGTATTGTGTGCTTTTGTCACCAACAGAATTCACTAATTATACTTTCAGGGATCATTTCCATAGTTAATTACTAGAAAAGTTTCTCAGAATATATATATAGAGAAAAAAAGAATCTATAGATATATTCATGTTCCTATTGCCAGATCTAAACAATATTTCTCACTTCAAAATTATAGTAATTGGCCAGGTGCGGTGGCTCATGCCTGTAATCCCAGCACTTTGGGAGACTGAGGCGGGTGGATCACGAGGTCAGGAGTTTGAGACCAGCATGGCTAACATGGTGAAACCCCATCCCTACTAAAAATACAAAAAAAATTAGCCAGGGGTAGTGGGGTGCACCCGTAATCCCAGCTACTCAGGGGGCTGAGTTAGGAGAATCACTTGAACCTGGGAGGTGGAGGTTGCAGTGAGCCAAGATGGTGCTGCTGCACTCCAGCCCAGGACAGAGTGAGACTCTGTCTAAAAAAAAAAAAAAAATAGGCCAGATCACGAGGTCAAGAGATGGAGACCATCCTAGCCATGGTGAAACACCGTCTCTACTAAAAATACAAAAAAAAATTAGCCGAGTGTGGTGGCACGCACCTGTGGTCCCAGCTACTCGGGAGGCTGAGGTGGAAGAATCGCTCGAACCCAGGAGGCGGAGGTTGCAGTGAGCCGAGATTGCGCCACTGCACTGCAGCCTGGCGACAGAGCAAGACTCGGTCTCAAAAAAAAAAAAAAAAAAAATTACAGTAACCAGCCAGCCATGATGGCCTGCAGTCCTAGCTACTCAGAAGGCTGAAGTGGGAGAATCACCTGAACCTGGGAGGCAGAGGTTGCAGTGAGCTGAGATCTCACCACTGCACTCCAGCCTGGGCAAGAAAGAGAGGCTATCTCAGACAAAAAAAAAAAAAAGGAAAGAAAAAGAAAAGCCAGAAGGCCAGGCGAGGTGGTTCATGCCTGTAATCCCACCGCTTTGGGAAGCTGAGGCAGGCAGAACACCTGAGGTCAGGAGTTCAAGACCAGCCTGGCCAACATGGTTAAACCTCGTTTCTATTAAAAATACAAAAATTAGCTGGGTGTGATGGCCCAAGCCTGTAGTCCCAGCTATTCAGAAGGCTGAGGCAGGAGAATTACTTGAACCCAGGAGGCAGAGGTTGCAGTGAGCCAAGATCACGCCATTGCACTCCAGCTTGGGCCACAGAGTGAGACTCCGTCTCAAAAAGAAAAGAGAAAAGAAAAAGAGCCAAAAAACAAAATTACAGTAATCAGACCTGCACTTAGATCTTTTTTTGTTGCTATTAACAAAACACACATGCAAGGAGCAGGGCTCACACCTGTAATACCAGCACTTTGGGAGGCTGAGGTGGGAGGATCACTTGAGGCCAGGAGTTTGAGGCTGCAGTGAACTACAGATGCAACACTGCACTCCCAGCCTTGGCAACAGAGACTGGCTCAAAACACACACACATTTTACCATATTACAAATTAGGCCTTTAACGTTTTGTTAATTGTATAATATAACCATGTCACAAATTAGGTTTGTGTTAAAGTACAGTTTTGGTTAACTATACTGATTTATCAGTCCTGCTTTACGTGTTTAACATTTTTTGGTAGTTTTTTTTTTTTTTTTGAGATAGAGTCTTGCTCTGTGGCCCAGGCTGAAGTGCAATGGCACCATCTCGGCTCACTGCAACCTCCGCCTCCCGGTTCAAGTGATTCTCCTGTCTCAGCTTCCCAAGTGGTTGGGATTACAGGTGCACACCACCACACCTGGCTAATTTTTTGTATTTTTAGTAGAGATGGGGTTTCACCGTGTGTCCCAGGCTGGTCTCAAACTCCTGAGCTCAGGCAGTCCACCCACCTCGGCCTCCCAAAGTGCTAGGATTACAGGTGTAAGTCGCCGCGCCCAGCTGAATTTAACATTATTTTGAGGCCAGGTGGATTGACTCACACCTATAATCCCAGCACTTTAGTAGGAGGCTGAGGCAGCAGGAGCCTCTAGCCCAGGAGTTCAAGATAAGCCTAGGCAACTAGCAAGACCTCATCTCTACCAAAAATTGAAGTTAAAGAAAAAATTTAAATTATCCATGAGTTAAAAAAAAAAAAATAAGGCCAGGCAAGGTGGCTTATGTCTGTAAACCCCGCACTTTGGAAGACTGAGGTGGGTGGATTACCTGAGGCCAGGAGTTTGAGACCAGCCTGGTCAATATGGTGAAAGCCCCGTCTCTACTAAAAATACAAAAATTAGCTGGGTGTGGTGGTGGACACCTGTAATCCCAGCTACGCAGGAGCCTGAGGCAGGAGAATAGCTTGAATCCAGGAGGTGGAGGTTGCAGTAAGCCAAGATCATGCCATTGCACTCCAGGCTGGGCGACAAGAGTGAAACTCTGTCTAAAAAAAAAAAATGGTTGGCCGGGTGCAGTGGCTCATGCCTGTAATCAATCCCGGCACTCTGGGAGGCTGAGGCTGGTGGATCACCTGAGGTCAGGAGTTTGAGACCAGCCTGGCCAACATGGTGAAAACCTGTCTCTACTAAAAATACAAAAATCAGCCAGGCGTGTAGCAGGTGCCTGTAATCCCAGCTACTTGGGAGGCTGAGGCAGGAGAATTGTTTGAACCTGGGAGGCAGAGGTTGCAGTGAGCAGAGATCATCCATTGCACTCTAGCCTGGGAGACGAGTGAAACTCCGTCTCAAGAAAAAAAAAAATCGGTCGTGATGTGTGCACGTGTAGTCCTAACTACTTGGGAGGCTGCAGTAAGCCATGACTGCACCACTGCACTCTAGTCTGAGACTCTGTCTCCAAAACAAACAAAAAAAGGCGTAAAGTTTTATTGAGGGTAAGATTAGATGCAAATCAGAGTGCTCCAAAGAAATGACATCCTGAGTAGGACACAAAGGTACCCTGGATTTAAGAGGTCACTGATGATCTAAAAAAAAAAACATGTTTCAGCCAGGTGCAGTGGCTCATGCCTGTAATCCCAGCACTTCGGGGGGCCAAGGCAGGTGGATCACAGGGTCAGGAGTTCAAGACGAGCCTGGTGGTGAAACCCTACCTCTACTAAAAATACACAAATTAGCTGGACGTGGTGGTAGGCCTGTAGTCTCAGCTACGCGGGAGGATGAGGCAGAGGTTGCAGTGAGCCGAGATCACGCCACTGCACTCCAGCCTGGGCAAGAGCAAGACTCCGTCTAAAAAAAAAAGTTTTAAGGTAGAGATTACAATTGTATATGGAATCAGCATACTATCACAAGTTTAGAGAAGGGAAGCATGTTACCTGGGGTTAAAGTGCACAGGAAAGGTAACCAGCATTTTAAAGTAGCAGAGGATTTAAAGCATCCTTTGTAATCTAAGAGGAAGAAATAAGAGGTTCAAGAATTGGAGAGTTTTATTACTCTGGAGACAGGAAAAAGTGAAAAAGGTGGATGAACCAAGCATAGTTCACACCTGAAGCTCTCGTCTCTACTAAGTAGAGAGCTGGGTTTTGATTACTTCTGGCAGATACTCTTATGACTATTTTTAGTCAAATTTTAAAATGCAGGTGGAGGTTGTAGTGAGCTGAGATCATGCCACTGCTTTTGAGCCTGGGGGAGAGAGCAAGAACAAGACTGTCTCAAAATAAAAAATTAGCTGGGTGTGATGGCTCACGCTTGTAATCCCCGCACTTTGGAAGACCAAGGCGGGCAGATCACGAGGTCAGGAGATCGAGACCATCCCGGCCAACATAGTGAAACCCTGTCTCTGCTAAAAATACAAAAATTAGCTGGGCGTAGTGGTGTGTGCCTGTAATCCCAGCTACTTGGGAGGCTGAGGCAGAATTGCTTGAACCTGGGAGTCAGAAGTTGCCGTGAACCGAGATCGCACCACTGCATTCCAGCCTGGCAACACAGCCAGACTCCATCTCAAAATAATAATAATAATAATTAAAAAATGCAGCATCTGCCCATGGTTCTGTTATTAAATAACTATTATCTTGTTTTGTTACAACCAATGAATGCATAGATCATTGTGAAGATTCAGGCATCCTCAAGAGGTTCAGTGGCTCTTACCAGATCCTGCTCTTGACACTCTTCGCAGTGCTGTCATCAACAGCTTTCATCTTTCTAGGTAAAGAGTCCCTATTTTCAATATCGTGGACTTTGACATAGAAACTCCATTTTGTTTCCCAAACTATTAAGGATGAAAATCAGCTACTTATCACACACAGTTTTAACAAGCAGTTTAAACTGTTTGCCTCCCTAGTCCGAGTCACCTAGTGGAGTCCTCCTCTGCCGGGCAAGGTGGCTCACACCTGTAATCCCAGCACTTTGGGAAGCTGAGGCGGGTGGATCACCTGAGGTCAGGAGTTCAAGACCAGCCTGGCCAACAAGGTGAAACCCCGTCTCTACTAAAAATAATTAGCCAGGTGTGGTGGCACAAGCTTGTAATCCTAGGTACTTGGGAGGCTGAGGGAGGAAAATTGCTTGAACCTGGGAGACGGAGGTGAGCCAAGATCGTGCCACTGCACTTCAGCCTGGGTGACAGGAAAACTCCGTTTCAAAAAAAAAAAGTCCTCCTCAACTTACTACCAAGAAGCAACAAACTGGATTTGGCAAACACACACCACTCAGAAGTGGAAACCACTACTAAATCTTGAGGCTTCACAGCTCTTTTGCTGAAATTCAGTTAGGGTTAATTCAATTAATACAACAGACTGCGTGCCATGGCTCACACCTGTAATCCTAGCCCTTTGGGAGGCCCAAGTGGGAGGATGGCTAGAGGCTAGGAATTTAAGACCAGCCTGGGCAACAGTGAGACTCCATCTTTACAAAACAGCTTAAAAATTAGCTGGGTGTGGTGGCACACTCCTGCAGTCCCAACTACTAGGGAAGATGAGGCAGGAGGATTGCTTGAGCCAGGGAATTCAACTTTGCAGTTAACAATGATTTTGTCACTATACTCCGGTGACATCCTGTGACTAAAAAAAAAAAAAATTTGAGATGGAGTCCCATTCTGTCGCCCAGGCTGGAGTGCAGTGTCGAGACCTCAGCTCACTGCAACCTCTGCTGCCCAGGTTTCAAGCAATTCTGCTTTGGCCTCCGGAATAGCTGGGATTACAGGCACCCATCACCATGCCCAGCTAATTTTTGTATTTTTCAGTGGAGATGGGTTTCACCATGTTGGCCAGGCTGGTCTCCAACTCCTGACCTCAGATATCTGCTGGTCTCGGCTTCCCATAGTGCTGGGATTACAGGCCTGAGCCACCGCACCCAGCCTAAAAAAATTTTTTAAGTAGCACATCACTATTGTCTACATTCCGTTTCCCCACATCTTTTAGCCAAAAGCTGAAACTCTAATATGGATTAAATTGGGATAAAAACTTCCTGTAACAGTGTATTACTATTACTTATTTTGAAGAATTACTTTAGCAATATTAAATCTCACTCTAGGGTTGACTTTGCCCTTTTTAAGGCCTTCCTCAGATACGCCTTGTGACATTCCTTTGTCGTTTTTCCAGCATACAACGCCTTCCTAAACAAGATACAAACAGTTCCAACAGTGTATGTACCAACTCTAGGAACACCACAGCCAGGTAAAAATCTGCCCTTATCTTTGAAAAGCTCAGATATACACATTTAATTCACTCAACCTTTCCCTCTTTACTTCTAGGTTCTCTTAATAGAAGTTCTCCCTCTCCCTTCATGAGTCCACAGCCTCCACCAGCCCAAAGTCGCCTGCAGCATTGGTTATGGAGTATAAGGAACTAACTTCTGCTTGGACAAGTTCCTTTTAACTGTAGGGGAATGAAGATTTCTAGTCCTAGACAAAAAGCCTAACAGCAACTTCTACACTGTTTCCAGACAAGGCTTCTAAAACTATAAAGGACCCTAAACTGTTTCTTAAAACTGGTGTGTTGGATTGTGTTGTAAAGATTAACTGTCAGCTCTTAATTCTAAAAAAAACTTGAGGCTAAAAAAAACATCCACGGCTTCCCCCTTCCCTTAAAAAAAAAAAATACATGGTCAGGCGGGTGGATCACCTGAGGTCAGGAGTTCAAGACCAGCTTGGCCAATATGGTGAAACCCTGTCTCTACTAAAAATACAGAAAGTAGCTGGGTGTGGTGGCATGTACACCTGTAGTTCTAGCTACTTGGGAGGCTAAGGCAGAAGAATCACTTGAACCCAAGAGGCAGAGGTTGCAGTGAGCCAAGATTGAGCCACTCCAGCCTAGGCAACAGAAGACTCTGTCTCAAAACACACACAAACATAAACATAAACACACACACACACACACGACCAGGCACAGTGGCTCATGCCTATAATCTCAGCACTTCGGGAGGCCAAGGCAGGTGGATCATCTGAGGTCAGGAGTTTGAAGACCAGTTTTAAAAAAACAGGCGGGGCAAGGTGGCTCTTGTCTGTAATCCCAGCACTTTGGGAGCCCGAGGCGGCCAGATAACGAGGTCAAGAGATGGAGACCATCTGGCCAACATGGTGAAACCCCATCTCTACTAAAATACAAAAAATAGCTGGGCTTGGTGGCATGTGCCTGTAGTCCCAGCTACTCCGGAGACCAAAGCAGAATTGCTTGAACCCGGGAAGCAGAGGCTGCAGTGAGCAGAGATCGCACCACTGGACTCCAGCCTGGTGCCTGGCAACGGAGACTGTCTCAAAAAAACAACAAAAAAATTTTTTTTTTACCCAGTGAGCCTAGGTGGTTTAAAATGCCCCCAAACGGATTTTTAAAGTAATTGGCCACTTACGTGCCCGAACTGACTCTAATCTTCTCTTTCTGGTTGCCCCTGAATACTTGAGACAGGAACTTCCTAACAGTTAAACAAGACAATAAACAGGATTTATCCAAAATGTGTTTATTGAGATGGTTTCCCACTCATCTTGATTCAGAGTGCTTTTAGTGCTGCTTCCTCCTGAAAGAACATCCTGGAGGAAAAAGATTCAGAGATTAGCTGATGACAGCCCAGGTATTCTGCCCACCTCCCCCACAAAACAAGCAGATGCCAGGTGATCCACCCCACAGAAAGCTACATCTTTATTTAAGTCTTAGCTACCGAATCATTTATATCATTTCGGTCACTTTTTATCAACTTGAGCCCTTTTATTGCCCATTGATCCCAGCTTTAGACAGTAGTGCTTTGAGATTAGTACGTAGTTTTTGGTAGTATCTACTTAAAGAAAAAAAAATCCATCAAATCCAACACTTCTTGTCTGAAAATTTACATTATACATGATCTTTGACACTGTAAGATTGAAAAATCCAAGGAAAAAAGGAAGAAAAAAAAACGAAGATTGAAAGGTCCTTCGAAGTGTTTATTTCTAGAAAGCAAAAACTCAAAAAAACAAAACAAAAATAAAAAACAGAAAAGCCCCAAATCACATTAGTAACCATTTACCTTCTGTGAGCCTTGCTTTTCCTCCTGTAGGCTGGCAGAGGACAGTGGAGCAGCCAACACACAAAACTACCGTTTGTGCATGGCTAAAGACCGTGGTGATTTTATAGCATCCTGAAAGAAAAGCAGATTAACATTTTCTTCCTCTATTACACCTGTGTCTTTCCTGCATTTATGCCCAACTCGTCACCCATGATTGTTTCCCAACATAAAAAGATAGGGGTTGGATGTGAAATGTGATCCTCCTAAGATGCAAAACTTTGCCAGTCTCATACATCCTAATTTTAAGCATTATCAGGGAAAATTTTTGACAGATGAAGAAACTGAAGCTGCTGGACAGCTTCACGGATACGACACAGCTCACTCAACTTTTTCCAACTATTAAGGTCCAGTGCTTTCCCCACTACAACAAGCCGTCTCCTCACCTGGGCATTTCACATCCATGAAGTAGGAATTGGGGCTCTGCACCAGGCGTTTCTTCTTGTGTTTCCTCTTCTCCTCTTCTGGAGAGGGATGAAGGAGATCCTTTGCGAGCTAAGAGGGACAGAAATTAAGAGATTTAGAAACCAACGGCGAAAATGGGACGGTCGAAATCAGCCCCGACTGTCACACACCGGGGAGAGCTCGCCCCTCGCCGCCCCTGGTGTCTGCGCAGCTGGGCCGCCATCTTATCGCCTCTCCGCTCCCGTCTATGCGGGTGGCCCGTGGGCCGCTGCGGTCCCTTGAGTTAATGTCCTAAGAAGTGCAGAGGGCAAATGAGGACCTTCTACGATCCGAAATCAGCATGAGGGGAGCGTGCGGACAGAAGAGCGAGATCTCCGCCGAAACCTGGACGAAAGCACTCACAGGCATGTTCTCGTGGGTAGGTCGTCACCGCCGGAAAGGAGCGAAAGCGGAAATCCTGCCCCTTATATTGGACACACTACAGGAAATGACGCAAGGCGCTTGTGCCGCCATGTTTGGAAGGTCCTACTTGGGTCTGCCGCGGTGAGGAGACAAGGGAGCTGTCATTTTCGGAAGGTCTTTAACTAATGGTTGTGACACAGATGGGTCACCATGCTGAGAGGATTACCTTGCTATCTTGAGGTCAGCGTTTGATCACTATCAAGGGATAAATGGACACTTTTAAAATTTTGTGCCATATCTTGACAATTGAAGCCTAATAGGAAAGATTGAAGAAAACACCAAGGAGAAGGAGCCATATCTGAGATTTGTGTACTTTTTTTTTCTTTTTTTTTTTTTTTTTTTGAGACAGAGTCTCACTCTGTCACCAGGCGCCAGGCTGGAGTGCGGTGGCGCGATCTCGGCTCACTGCAACCTCCGCCTTCCAGGTTCAAGCAATTCTCCTGCCTCAGCCTCCCGAGTCGCTGGAACTACAGGCGCGCGCCACCACTCCCAGCTAATTTTTTGTATTTTTTAGTAGAGACGGGGTTTCACCATGTTGGCCTGGATGGTCTCGATCTCTTGACCTCGTGATCCGCCCGCCTCAGCTTCCCAAAGTGCTGGGATTACAGGGGTGAGCCACCACGCCTGGCCTTTTAAAAAAAAATGTTTTTTATTTATTTATGAAACGCAGTCTCACTCTATCGCCCAGGCTGGAGTCAGTGGCGCAATCTTGGCTCACTGCACCTGGCTTCTGTACTATTTTTTAATTACCTATATTCTTTTTTTTTTCCAGAGGCCAGTGCAGTGTTCAGAATTTATCCATATTCTTAACTCTTTTTCTGCTGTTTTAATTTACCCATATTTAACAACAGGCGCGGTGGCTCACGCCTGTTACCCAGTACTTTGGGAGGCCAAGGCGGGTGGATCACTTGAGGTTAGGAGTTCGAGACCAGCCTGGCCAACATGGTGAAACCCCATCTCTACTAAAAATTCAAATATTAACTGGCCATGTGTTGAAAAACCCTCGCTTTGAATGAAGAGACCTTCCAGACAGGCTTTGTGTGAGCAACATGGCTGTTTATTCACCTGGGTGCAGGTTGGCTGAGGCCGAAAAGGGCATTAGCAAAGGGCAGTGGGATAGGAGTTGGTTTTATAGGTTTGGGTAGTTTCTTGGGAGCAGGGGTGTTGCAGAGTAAGTTCAGTTACAGTGATGGTGGGTAGGGGCAAGGGAGTATACATGACCACAAGTTCAGTTACTATGGCAGGGTTGGGTGTAAATTATATGATAATGTAATTACATTAACATAAGAACAGTTAAGATGGCAGGGTTGGGTGAGGGGCTTGTCGGGGAAGCTCCACCGCTGGGCA
>PVKP010023643.1:0-35990 GCA_004027715.1 Plecturocebus donacophilus
AAAAAAAAAAAAAGTGAATCGTGCATCTGTATGTAATAACTTCAAAATCAAAAAGGACAACTATTAGAGAACAAGAACAAGCAGTCTAGAATATGCCTGCAAATAAGCAATAATTAAAATTTCAATATGGCGAGAAATATTAATGTTTTTGAGGGCTTTGAGATTTTCAAGAGGCAAGAAGGAACAAAGAACAAATTGCTAAAAAAAATTAGGTGGAGTTATATAGAAGTGTCTCCACTATAAGAAAACCATATTCTGGTTAGGCTTGCTTGTGGATGCCATGGCATGCCATTCTTTTCCCAGATATGAAGCACTCATTTCTCTCTAAGTTGCAACTACTGGCAATGTGACTGAGAACACTTTCTAAATCTCTCTTTGTCTTTTCTCTTGATTAATGAGAACTCTTTGCCCAAAATCAAATTACTCCTGCCAGGAGAGCTCGGTCATGACTGATTGGTACAGCTGTCAGAAGGCTTACTCTGACCTTGCTTTATTTTCACATTTTCTTCTCTGAATCTAAGGTTTCTGCTTCTGTCTTCTACTTGTAAGAAATCCTGTGATTTTATTGGGCTCCCTTTGATAATCCAGGATACTCTCCCTATCTTCAAATTAGTTGATTAGCACCTTAATTCCATTGTAAACTTATTCTTCTTTGCCATGAAACAACATATTCAAAATTCTGGGCATTAGGTCATTGTTAACTTTAGGGGATCATTATTCTGCATTCTATCACATCCAAGTAAGCTTCTTAAAGTCAAATATCCATCTTAGAATATACCCTCTAAAAAAATTCAACTGTAAAGATTGCTTACCTATCATCTTTTAGGAGTCTATCAAGAAATACTGTGGCAAAGAAAAGTTCACAGTAAATAGTCATGAAACATTCAGGGATACCTTACAACATTTTTTTTAAAAGAGATAATCATATATAGAGAAAATTTGTTATATAGAGAATTTGTTATATAGAGAATTCTCTCTATATAGAGAATTAACAAGAAACCAGATGAGGATTTAAAAATACATGGAATTGTTACTGAAAACCAAAAGAAGTATCAGGCACAGGTCTAAATTGATTTAGGTTTATTTTGAAAAATTTGAGGACACATCGAGGAAAGAGACACAAGTCACAGTAGCATCTGTGGCTTGTACTTTTTCCAATGAGGTGTTAATATTTAAGGGGGAAAAAAACAGGTGGGAGGGGAAAGAGGAAAGTAAAAAGGGGAGGGCTAGAAAAAATTAGACAAGCAGTTAACATTATTTTGAGGCTTTGATATACACTCCTTGAATCCATCTGTTACATGTGAAAAGGGGAGAGTAGAGGAACAGTCTATTATGTAATTATCTCACGCTTAATAAATCTACACTTTACATAAGATAAACAGAGAATAAAGGAAGAAGCCAAATAGGCATTTTTCTTGCGGTGGACTGTAGGATGATTTCTAGTCTCCTCTTGTCCAATATCAATGGAGATAATCTGTTAATTTACATTGTTAGAGTGTGGGAGGCCATCTGGGAAGATATCTATTTAGGAACAAAAGGAAAGGCAATCTTTTGTATATGATGCAGTGTCCAAACTTAACTTTCCCTTTGGGCATAGTGACTTAGGAGTCTTCAGATTTTATTTTCCTTTCACAGTAGCATTAAAAATAAGATAACATAGATAAAGAGAGAAGGAAGGAGAGGGAGAAGCCACAAAAATGAAGAAAACACAGATTTTTTAATGAAAAGAATCATAAATAGAATATTTAATTGTTGAAAAATGATATATTGAGAAAAGAATAGCATGCAAACTGCTGACAATCAAAATAGTGAGTTTTAAAAATTGGTGGATGAATTTTCAGCACCACAGTAAAATTGATAAAATGATGGAAGAAAATAAAGTTAAAATACATGCAAGAAAGATTTAAAAATTAAACTTTAAAATATTTACAGAAAAACAGCACAATGGGTAAGGAAATTATTAAAGGAATAACGTTTTAAAACTCTCAGATGTAATGAAGATATAGTTTCAGAATGTAAGGACCTACAGAATACCAAACATTATTTATTTAAAAATTGCAAAGCTAGACTCAATAAAATGAAAGTTTATAACATCAAAATGCTTTTCACAGAACAGAGAAAAAATATTTCAAAAGCAAGAACAATGTTTGCAATTACATTTTTTCATTACAGCACTAATTGCTAGAAAAATGTGGAACAATTAATTTAGAAGTGGATAGAACAAAACTTAGTGCCAAAGTTCTATAAACATTTGTCCTGTTATTAAAGTATAAAGGTAAGTAAAGAACTTAGACATAAAATTATTATCAGCTATTACAGGAACAGGAGATAATTGGCTGAAATGTGGGGTCTGTTGTGTCTGGCAGCATGGCTGGAGTGGGGAATATTAGATGTGTCCTTATACTCAAAGGAATATAAATTGCTCTGCCAAAAAGACACCTGCACTTGTATGTTTGTTCAGCACTATTCACAGCAGCAAAGTCATAGAATCAACTCAATGTTCATCAACAACAGATTAGATAAAGAAAATGTGATGCATACATATACATAATAGAATATTATGCAGCCATAAAAGGTACAAAAGCATGTCCTTTGAAGCAACACAGATGCGCCAGGAGGCCATTATCCTAAGTAAATTTATGAAGAAACACAAAAGCAAATATTGCATGCTCTGCTTCATAAGTGAAAGCTAAGCATTGGATCCCATAGACACAATAAACACTGGAGATTTTTAAAGAGGGGAGGAAGAGATGGAGGCAAGTGTTAAGAACTACCTATCAGGTATTATGTTCACTACATGGGTGACAGGGTAATGAAAAGCCCATACCTCAGCAACATTCACGATACTTATGCAACAAACCTGCACACGTTCCATCTGAAGCTAAAATAAAATAAAATTTGAATATATATATGTATTATATATAGTCTTTTAAAATGTTTTTATTTCTATTTTTAAACATGGAAGTAATGTTCCTGATGGCAACAACATGAGAGAAGAAAAATAACAAAAGTTAAAAGAGGATTAATATGTTTGTTTCTTCAGAGTAGGGTAGTTACTAGTTTTTGTTAGAAAAGAGAAAGATAAGATTGGAGAACTTAGATTTTTAATAATACCCAATAAAAAAAAAACAGATAACGGATATGCAATTTCTAAACTTCAGTGGAGGAGATTTTTTATTAACAAAGGAAACGAAAATAACAAAAAGCATGAAAGTGAAAAAAAGGGAAAGCAACAGGAAATGTAAAATTAGAAAGTGAATCAGAAACAAATATCAAGAAAGCAGAAATATATTCCAATTGGTTGTAAACCTGCTACCTAATAATTCTACTTTAAAGAATAAAACCTGGATAAATTAACTAAAAATATATTCAAAGATGTCCCTCATGTGTCATAATTAAAAATAAGATGAACTATTAGTAAATGAAAATATAAATGAAATTAATATTACAAAACAAAACACAGAGTACTTTAATCCATATAAATTAATAACAACTGATCTAACAAAAATACTGTGGTTGGCTGTAAATCTAAAACTTTGCAATTTGAAAATATACATGCTAGCCTTTGCCTCTGGAAAACTGGGAGAGAAATCTGCTGGGGCAGTGTTAAAGGTGATATTAACTTTAGTGTTGTGTGCATGTTATTAAACATCCTCTTTGAGATGAATGCAATATAAAGTTGTTAATTCTTGGTTGCAGGCACAAAACTTTTTGTTACACATTTGTTTATATTTTAAATAACCTACATAAGACAAAATGAGTATAATTGTAAAAAGCAACGTGACAAGTTTGATAATTCAAAAGATAATTAGTTGGTTGGTCTTTGGAAATCTTATTAAATAAATTGAAAACCTTCAGTATCATGTGAAATGTGGCTATCAACAGCTAGATATGACATAGCCTACATTAAAGTCTGTGGGAGAACAAATGATAGATCACAGGCTGGAAAGAGAGGTCTTGGATTTTGTAATAGAGCCTTTTAGGGTCAAATGTAGATTGAGAGAATACCAGAAAAAGTGATAGGCAAAGACTTCCATATATCACAGATGTAAAATTGCTATACCTAATTGGATTATAACAAGACCACACTTATGCTTATGTTATGGGCATAAATTCCATAAAGCAATCAGTGATAAGTTATGCTGGTATTACTGAGAAATAGGTTTGAAATTATATGTTTGTTTTGGGTGTTATTGCACTGAGTCATGTATTTGGCAGATGATTTCACTTGAAGCTACAGATTTGCCAATGATTGTTTTGAACCCATGAAATTGGCTTTGTAAGAGGACAACAGAATGCAAGCTCTACTGGGCCAGACATTGAATGAATATAAATTTAAGGAATCATCAAACGCATGATACATGAATAAATAGAAGTAAGAGAAAAAGAATGAAAGAAAAAAAGGAAGAAAATAAGAAAAAAGTAAAGGAATAAATAAAGTAATTTACAGGGTAAATTTCCAGTGTCACATATCTCTCATCACTGGTCACAAAACACTCAGTATAATATGTTCCTTCCCTGGAAAAGCAGCAGCCTTGTGCTAATAAGCACGCTTCACAAGCTCATGCAGGTAAAGGCCCCACAGCTCTTTCCTGGGATATCCCTTCCAAAATAGTTCATCAGTCTTTGAACTTGAACTATAGTGATGTGTCTGCAGTGTTAAAATTCATTATTAGTAAGCATCCGGGAACAAACCAACTTGTATTGCAAGTCGAGAGCAATAATATAAGAATCAGGATATATTCCTTAATGCAAGAAAATATTAGTCTTTACAGGAGGATCAAAGCTCTTAGTAAAAGAACATAGTAAGAGTCTTATTTTTTACTAAACACGTAGAGCACTCGCTCTCTAATCTGTTTAGTTCTCACCCCATAAATGATGGGGTTGAGAGAGGGTGGAATAATCAAATAGAGATTGGCAACAAGAATGTGAATGTAACCTGGTATTTTGTGTCCAAATCGATGAGTAAGGAAAGAGAAGACTGAGGGGATATAGAAAACACAGATGACCCCAACATGAGAGCCACATGTGCTTAGTGCTTTTAGCCGAGCATCATGTGATGGGAGGTGGAAGACAGCATGGAGAATGTAAACATATGAGATGCCGATAAGGACCAGGTTCAGGACAAAGAAAGAAACTACAAAAAGCCCATAGATAGCATTGATATGGATGTTTGCACAGGACAATTTTGCAATGCCCATGTGCTCACAGTAAGAATGGGCTATTATATGAGCCTGACAGAAGGGTAGGCGATAGATAAGATAGATCATGGGAAGTGTAAGTAAAACTGGACGAATTACAATGCACATGCTAATACCCACCAACACCTGGGATGTCAAGATGGCTGTGTAATGTAATGGATTACAGATGGCCATGTAACGGTCAAAAGCCATTGCCAGTAAGACCTCAGCCTCCATGCCAGTGAAGGCATGGATCAGAAACATCTGGGCCACACAAGCTCCAAAGTTAATCTCGTGAGCATCAAACCAGAAGATACCCAGCATTCGAGGCACAGAGGTTGTAGAAAGGGCCAAATCAATAGTGGAAAGAATGGTCAGGAAGTAGAACATGGGCTCCCGGAGGGTCTGTTCTGCCTTGATGACTAGAAGAATGGTGGCATTGCCCAGTAAAGCCAAAAGGTAAACAGAGCAGAAAGGCAGGGAGATCCACATGTGGATGTCTTCCAGACCTGGGATTCCAATGAGGAAAAATGTGGCTGGGTGAAATTTGCTCTTGTTGTGATAAAACATTCTTCCAAATGACAGTGTAGTAGAAGTTGTAAAAGCAGGAGCTGGGGAGAGAAGATTGAGTAAGAGTTTGGAATGAAAATAAGTTTGTGTTTCACTCAGTATATGTAGAGTAAAATGAAAAGGTTCATTATTTGGAGGGTTCTGTTATTGTATTTTGTAACCTACAGTCATTTGAATATGTCAGTCTCAAATAACTTAATTATTATGTTTGCATAATGATTACAATATAATGTGTAAGCTTACACTTTAAAAATTGCAGAATTCTATGACATAGAATTTGATATTTAACTGGAATAATTGAAGATGCCCTGTACCCTTTGTTAGTACCCTTGTTGAAGAGGAATGCCTGAAAAATCAAAGATACACACAAGGGAAATGTCAACTAATTCAAGAGGAGACAGCCCAATGAGAAAGTGAAGTTACAGACACAGATGTACACACATTTTTATAATTAAAAATAGAAATTCCATTTGACCCAGCAATCCCATTATTGAGTTTATACCCAAAGGATTATAAATCATTCTATTATAAAGACACATGCACACATATGTTTATTGCATTGCAGAACTGTTTACAATAGCAAAGACCTGGAACCAACCCAAATGCCCATTGATGATAGACTGCACAAGGAAAATGTCACACATACACACCATGGAATACTATGCAGCCATAAAAAATGACATGTTTTTGTCCTTTGTAGGGACTTGGGTGAATCTGGAAACCATCATTCTCAGCAAACTGACACAAGAACAGAAAAACAAACACCGCATGTTCTTACTGATAGGTGGGTGTTGAACATGAGAACACATGGACACAGGGAGGGGAGCATCACACACTGGACTTTTATAGTAGTGATAGTTGCTAGTGGTATTTGAAAACTTTATATTAGTTCCTCTAACTAGTATATGCTGGATTTATGCCTCCTGCCTGATTAAGTCGCTTTTTAGGTAGGTAGAGACAACCTAGAAGGCTTCATTCGGTTATGCGCTTGGGGAAGATGTTTTTGATGACAAAAAACTGTCTGAAGTAAAAAGGTCTATTTGTAGAGAAAATTATTTTCTGTAATTATCTAAAGAAAATATATGAGTGCTCTTTCAGTGTTTTTGAAATTATAAAGAAGCAACCACTCATAAGCTGAAATAATGAAATAGAACTTGGCTGTGACTCTCCAACTTGTGGCAGAGTGGTTCAAAACAGAACAAAGTAGCACAGATTCCTGTTTCATCATTTATGTAACTCCATATTTCTGACAAGTATGTCAAGGTGGAAAATATATCAAGATAAAAAATAAAATAAATAATATGCCCACTCTGAAGTGTGGGGGGTATAGAGAAATAGAGAACAAGAAAGAGGGGAAAAAAGAGAAAGAAATAAGCTGGATTTTGCAATAACTTCCTTAGTGGCGTGTGTGTGTGTGTGTGTGTGTGTGTACTTAACTGAAATGTCCTTGTAAAGACTGTCACCACCCAGTAGCAAGACATTAGCCAAGAGGAAGACTCTATGTACCCTTACGCCCGTCATGAGGTCACTTCTGGAAGTGAATAATATGTCATTGCTCACCCCAGACTTTCATAGTGCTATAGAAGTCCATTTTATTTCTTATAATCCATATGAAAGGCATAACATATGTTTTACCAATAAACTATATAATTGCTTTTTGTAAATATCTATTCCATGGGTCTCCTAGATAGTTTTTAAATTCTCAATCTCCATTTAAGTGTAATATAATACATACCTAAGTCAAGAGAAAACTCACCTGCCTTATTACTTCATGGAAACATAAGCTTAAAGGGAATATGAAGCAGTGTGGCTCTATAGCCTTGTCATTTTACACAGTCCAAGAAGAGTCATTTTAAGGCTTTAGTTGCTTAGAGCATTAGGAAAATTGAGTTAGTTTGGTCTTCTACTATAATTGGCACCATGAGATTGAATCCTTTGAGATTGTTAACAAAACTTTTTGACTCTGATCTAGGGAAATAGAAGCCCAAGAAAAGTGATGAGGATAGAAATGTTCAAGTACGGTACAGATGTGGGAGCAAAAACACCCAAATATTATCATTTATATATGGCATCCAGATAGATATGTTTTATTTCTCTGCAAGTGAAAATTTCCAGCCAACTTCTATGGGATATTGTTTTCTAGATAAAATAGTACTTGATCCATATTAACTACCTAAATTGAAACCTCATAACCTGGCATTGCAGACTCCATATTCAGGCTTAGCTCTCTTATTCCTTTTCAGTGGCCAAGTGTTCTGAGCTTATTAAATGTTTAGTCTATGGATTAAGATCCTTGAGCCTTTGGTCACACTGCCCTCTATCCATAATTGTTTGTCTATATTCCCCCACTTGCCAATTTTTCATACCTGTATCATGGAGGTCATATAGATAATTACTTAAAATATCTACTCGTGAAATGAGTTTTTCTTCAGATCAAATACTGAATTTCTCATGTATACTGTTTCAATTTGAGAGACTTTTTTATTATCTCTTTGTCTCAGGTTCCTCTACTGAAAAATTAAGAATGGTAACTGTACCTACAGCTTACAATATTTTTGAGGAATGATTTAAGTAGTTAACATAATACACTCAAATACAATACTTAGTAGCGTGCTTAAATGATTTTAAAATGTTAGTTTTTGTTATCATATAATTAAGCTCATAACACCTTCTTATATATTTGATCTAAGCAAACTATGTGGAGAAAACTCTCATGCCACTGAGTCTATACATTTGGTGTGAAAGTTTTCATTTATTATAATATTTTACCCCTTATTTTTCAGTCAAATATGTATGTGTGTATATATATATATATATATATATATATTTCTTATTCTCACTAAAGTAATGTTATATTTAATGGGAGAATTACTGTCTCTTTACTTCATGTTTGAGCAGATATCTTAAACAATATTGAAGACACAATCAAGTTTACATAAAGTGCAGACTTAAAAGCATAGTTAATTTTTTCATCTTACTCTTTATTTTTTTTCTTTTATATCACACAAACTTTAAATTTCAACTTCTGAAAATTTCCAAATTCAAATACAGGCATACCTCAGAGATATTGCAGCTTCAGTTCCATACCACTGCAATGAAGTGAATGTCACAATAAAGTGAGTCACACGGATATTTTGGTTTTCTACCCGCTATAGTTTGAATGTCTGAGTCTCCAAAACTCATATTGAAACAGTCTTCAATGTGGCATATTGAAAGCTGGGGCCTTTAAGAGACGAAGGAGTCATGAGGGTTCTACCCTCATGAATGAATTAATCTACTTATGGATTGATGAAGAGATTAATGGGATAATAAATCAATAAGTTACCATGGGAATGAATGAAGAGAGACCTGAGCTAGCACATTAGCCCCCTTGACATATGATGCCCCATACTTCCTTGAGACCCTGAAGAATCCCCACCAACAAGAAGTCTCTCACCAGATGGGGGCCCTCTACATCAGGCATCTTAACCTCCATAACCACAAGAAATAAATTCCATTCTTTATAAATTACCCACTTTCAGGTACTCTATTTTCAGGAACAAAAAACAGACTGTGACACCAGTGCATATAAAAGTTATGTTTACACTATACTATAGTCTGTTAAGCGTGCAATTGCATTATGTCTAAAAATGCAATGAACATATCTTAATTAAAAAATACTTTGAAAAAATGCTAATGATCATCTGATGGCGGTTGACTAATCAGGGTGGTAGTTGTTGACAGTTGGAGTGGCTGTGGTAATTCTTAAAACAAGACAACAATGAAGTTTGTCAAATCAATATGTTTCTTTCATGAAATACGTTTCTGTACCATGTGATTCTATTTTATAGCACTTTACCCTTAGTAGAGCTTCTTTCAAAATTAGTCATTCCTCTCAAACCCTGCTGCTGCTTCATCTACTCATTTAATTATATATAATCTAAATTCCTTATCATTTCAACTCATCACTTTCTTTGCTCATCCATAAACAGCAACTCCTCATTCATTAACCTTTTGTTATGAGATTGCAGCATCCAGGTCCATCTTCAGGCTTTGCTTCTAATTCCATTTCTCTTGCTATTTCCACTATTTCTGCAGCTACTTCCCCCACTGAAGTCTTTAACCACTCCATGTCATCCATGAGGGTTAGTATCAACTTTTTCCAAACTCTTGTTAATGTTGGTGTTTGGATCTCCTCCATGAATCATAAATGTTCTTAATGGCACCTACAATGATGGATCCTTTCCAGAAGGTTTTCAATTTACTCCACTCACATCTGTCAGAAGAATCATTATCCACTTCAGTTGTAACTTTACAAAATATTTCTTATATATTAATACTTGAAAGTAAAAATTACTTCTTGATCTATGAGCTGCAGAATGCATGTTGTGTTAGCAGACATGAATATAAGATCAATCACATATGTCTCAATCAGAGTTCTTGGGTGACTATGTGCATTGTCAACAAGCAGTATTTTGAAATGATTTTTTTTTTTACTGACCAGTAGGTCTCCACAGTGTACTTAAAATACTGAATAAATGATGCTGTAAATAAATGTACTGTCATCCAGGCTTTGTTGTTCCATTTATAGAGCACAAGTTGAGTAGAATTAGCATAATTCTTGAGAGCTCTAGAATTTTTAGAATGATAAAATGAGCATTGGCTTCAACTTAAAGTCACAAATTGCATTAGTACCAGCAAGAGAGGCAGCCTGTGTCTACTGAAGCTTAGAAGCCAGGCATGTACTTTTCTCTAGCTATGAAAGTGCTAGGTGGCATCTTTTTCCAATAAAGGTTGTTTGTCTACCTTGAGTAGCTGTTGTTTAGAGTAGTCACTTCATCAATTATCTTAGCTATAATAGATCTAAATAACTTGAATCAGCTTCTACATTAGCATTTGCTACTTCACTTAACTTTTATGTTATGGAGACAGCATTTTGTCTTCAAACCTCATAAACTAACATTTGCTAGCTTTTCTTCTGCAGCTTCCTCACTTCTCTCATTCTTAATAGATTTAAACAGAATTAGACCCCAGCTCTGGATTAGACTTTGACTTAAGGGAATATTTTGTCTGGGTTGATCTTCTATAAAGACCATTAAGACATTTTCCATATCATCAATAAAGTTGTTTTGCCTTTTTATCATTGACATGTTCACTGGAATAGCACTTGTAATTTCTTTCAGAGTATTTTCCTTTACATCTACAACTTGGCTAATCTTTTGGCACAGAAGACCTCACTATCAGCCTTTCTCACCTTTCAACATGCCTTTCTCACTAAGCTTAATCATTTCTAGCTTTAATTTAAAATCACAGATGTGTGACTCATCCTTTCACTTGAACATTTAGAGGCCATTGTAAGATTATAAATTGGCCAAATTTTGATATTGTTGTGTCTCAGGGAATAAGGAAGCCTGAGAAAAGGGAAAGAGATGGTGGAATAGTCGTATACAACAAAATACTGAAAATCAAAATTGTTAATTTTAAGAATCTAAGTATGAATTTCAGAATCAGAGTAAAATAGATCAAGTGATAAAAGAAAAAACTTAAAATACATGGAAGAAAAATAAAGTTAAAGTTTCTACTTTAACTTTATCTACTTTAACTTTATTTAAAAATACAAAAGAATATGAAAAAAATGGAAAATAAAATATTTAAAGGTATAAAGTCTGAAGAGTTTCTAGAATTAATAGACACATAAAATCTCAGAATGTAAGGACCCATTATATACTGATAATGATTCTAAAAATTATAAATACAGATTCAATATGTTAAAATTTTAGGATATCAAAAATAAACATGCTTTCCAAAGAATGAGGGAAAAAGTTCTTTCAAAACAGTGAAAAAATGATCAGCATCATATGTTTCATTAAGAGCACTAATGCCAAAAACAAACAGCTGAATGATGAATTAAGAAAGATGATAGAACAGAACTTTATACACCATGAAATACTACACAGCCATAAAAAATGATGAGTTCATGTCCTTTGCAGGGACATGGATGAAACTGGAAACCAACATTCTCAGCAAACTGAGACAAGAACAGAAAACCAAATACCACATGTTCTCACTCACAGGTGGGTGTCGAACAATGAGAACACATGAGCTCAGAGAGGGGAGCTTCACACACTGGGGTCTGATGGGGGTAGGCTAAGGGAGGGACAGTGAGGGGATGGGAGGTTGGGGAGGGATAACATGGGGAGAAATGCCAGATACAGGTGACAGGGGGAAGGAGGAAGCAAACCACCTTGCCATGTATGTACCTATGCAACAATCCTGCATGATTTGCACATATACCTAAGAACCTAAAGTACAATAAAAAAGTATAAATTTTTGATTTATCATTTAAATATGAAGGCAAATTAGAACATACTTAGACATATAATTAGAATTGTTACCAAAGCAGGAGTAAATTGTGGCTGTCAATACAGCTTGGGTCAAAAATGTAAGAGATGTTCTTCCTAAAAATTGGTAAGCAAGAATGCATTCATGAAGAGTTGTTGTAGAAATAAATTGTTAATAATATATATCATCAAATAAAAATGGTTATTGATACTCTTTAAAAAACTGGAAATAAAATTTCAGGTAATCACAACATGAAAGAAATAAATGTACAAGAAAAACAAAAAAACTAAAAAGGACTAATGTTCAAAGTATGATAGTTACAAATTACTTTGTTTATATATCTAATTTTTAGAAAGAAAGACTCTACAGATCTGTGCCACCATGCTAGGCTTTCTTTATTTATTCAGAAACAGGGTCTTGCTATGTTACCCAGGCTGGACAAGTTAGATTTATTAGAAAACAGAAAATGAAACTAGGAAAGTTAAACATTTTAGTATCTAATAGAAGAAGAAATATAGAATATGCAACTGTCAAACATCAGTGAGAAATGGGACTTTGAAAATAAGAACTAAATGAAATAATGGAAAACATAAATGTGAGAAAACTTAAGGATTAAATCTAGGTGCCCACTCTCAAAAGTAGGTTTCCACTGCCCTTATTTCTTTCTACTACCATAGAAATTGATTTAATCTAATGCAATTGGTAGGATGACATTTTAACTTGGATATTCATGAAAGATTTTTATACGTAGTTTTTAAAATTTAAAACATAATTGATACATAATTTTAGACATTTATCATTTAATACATACATAATATGTTTATATATTATGATTTCATACATTACAAATTAAAACTTAAACTGTAACTTTTTTCCCCACCTGGTGCAGGTCAGCTACACGGCCCAGTTCTCAGTGTGCACTGCCCAATATACCTCTCCATGCACTGCTACACCTACTCACCAGAAACCAGCAGCCAATTCCCCTCATTCTTCCATAGGAATCAACCCCTACACATAACCTCGGGCAGCACGGTACTTAGTCCCCTTTCTGAGTAGCACTTAGAAGGCATGATAATATTAGGTTTCCAGCACCTCAGGGATATTATAAGAATATATCTAATTCTAGTCTCTACTTTAGACAGAGCTCTGGAACTGAGTCCTCAGAGACTGCTCACTAACTCCTGGGTACTGTCTAGAAGCACAGAAGAGCTCAAGGAATGTAGAAGCAAGCTGAAGTGTAGGTAGTACAATTTCAAGAAGTGGGACTAAAGCACACTCTCGTTGTCATTTATACTTGATACATGTAACAACAGATAATTGCATCTCTACCTACTTGTGAATATGTGGCCCAATTCCATAGACCTTTTTCATACAGAATTAACTGGCTAAATTCATTGTCAATATTTTAACTAGTATAATAGACTTTCTGGCTTAAACTATTTCTCTTCACTGATAGTTTTTTTCCAGCCAAATATAACTGATTTGCATTTCTCTAATTAGCATAAAAACACAAAGTATCTTTTGTCCATTGTGTTTTCTAAACATGAATTCTCAAACCCCTACTAATAAATGCCTGAAATTTCAATCCCAGGGTCTAACTACTGTTGTTCAAATATTGACTTTGTCACAAACTAGCTGTTAAATTTTGAGTGACTTATGTATCATTTCTACATCTCAATTTCCTTAACTACAAATGAGAATAATAATATCATTTCCTTCATTGGGTAGATTTGATACATAAATTTTTCTGAGGTATTTAGAACTTTGTCTTGTACACAGTAAATCACTAATTACAGTTATTTTTAAAATTATTATTAATTTATATTTTAGCTCAAAGGAAAACTTCATAGATGTAATTATTGCAAAAGAAATTGAGGAAATTTTTACTACCAATTATGTAGCCATTTTTCTTCTTAACTCTAATGATGTGAAACATTTTCTCTCTAATCTTAGACCCAAATATATGTGTGTGTGTCTGTGTGTGTGCATGCACACGTGAAGTTCCTATTAGAATGCAGTTATTGCAATTATTTGGGGTGAAAAATTATATCTCTTTATTACACAGTTGAGGTTTCTGAGAACCTCCTTAGGAAAGTACTACTTAAGCAAATAAAGCATTGAATTCAAAGCATGTGAAGTAATATCCTTTACCTGGCCTTGTCTGTCTTCTCCACTATTCCATACCAACATATCATTAATGTTATCTCCTCCAAATTTATAATTTTTGCATTGCTGTGTATATACAATGATATATTCTTGGGTCCAATCAGGTCTTAACATTTAATCAAAATTAATCTTAAAACATTTACTCAGAGATGCGTGTTTTTCTCTGTGTGAATGAGGAACCATCTGAGGTTGAGAGTTGACAAAATATTTTGAATACAAGTGGGGAGCTAACCTTAGGAGCAAGATGAGATACAGAATTTTAACACCAAATATTGAAATAAAATTGACCCCCATTACTTAGTTTAGTTATACAAATAACTGTTATATAAAACCAAACCAACATCTTTATTGCTGTGAGAGCCAATAAATTTCCTTTGAAGGTCTATATTCTCTTTTCAAAAGTATATAACATAAAGTATCCCATCAGATACAGATTTAATTCTTTTTTTTTCTTGGACACTTCCCTCCCAGTGGCACCAGTTCTGTAGTTCTACTCTCAACTGGTTGCACACATATGTCTTGCTGAGAATACTTTTTATTACTCTCCTGTTGTGGATCCACTGTTCCTCATACCTTCTGTCTTCCTATTTTGCAGATAGCCTTGTAATTTTCCTGGAACAAATCTTTAAGTAAGTTCCAAAAGTATGATGAATGGGAAGTATAGTTTTAAAACTTTGTGTGACTAAAAAGTACTTTGCCCTCAATTATGATTAATATTTTTGGTTTAGTCATTATTATCAGTTGAATTGTATCCCCTGAAAATGTATACATTAAAGTCCTAAACCCTCATTACCTCACAAAGTGAGCTTACTTGGAAATGGGGTCATTACAGATGAAATTAGTTAAAGTTAGGTCATACTGCACTAGAATGAGCTCCTAATCCAATATGACTACTATCCTTGTATAGGAATTCCATATAAAGAAACAGACATATACACAGGGAGAACATTGTGTGAAGATGAAGGCAGGGAGCAGGGTGATGCTTCTATATACCAAGGAAGGCCAAAAATTGCCAGAAAACCACCAGAAGCTAGGCAGGAGTAACGGGGCAGATTCTCTCTCATGGCCCTTAGAAGGAATCAACTGCACTGACACCTTGATCTCCGATGTCCAGCCTCCAAAACATTGAGACAATAAAAGCCAACTACTTTGGGATATTTCTTTTATTTCTTTTTCTTTTTTTTTTTTTTGAGACAGGGTCTCACCCTGTTGCCCAGGCTGGAATGCAGTGGTGCAATCTTGGCTCACTGCAGCCTCCGCCTCCCAGGTTCAAGCAATTCTTCTTCCTCAGCCTCGTGAGTAGGTGGGATTACAGGCACTTGCCACCACGCTCGACTAATTTTTGTATTTTTAGTAGAGACAGGGTTTCACCATGTTGGCCAGGATGGTCTCGATTTCCTGACCTCATGGTCCACCTGCCTTGGCCTCCCAAAGTGCTGGGATTACAGGCATGAGCCACTGTGCCTGGCCTACTTTGTGACATTTCTTTACAGTGGTCCTGGCAGACTAATGCAATTATGCTGTTTGAAAATGATTTTCTAAGCATGATTACATTTATCTCTTATCTATATACTAGCCAGGGGTTCTGGGACTATTTTAATTCTTACTTTTTTAAAGTATTCTCTTACAGTTTTCCTTTCCTCTTTGAAATATATTAATATAATCTCTTTATAGTTAAATTTCTGAAAATGTATCCTCATTTACTAAGAGAATTGAGCCTAAGATATAAATCTACTTAAAAGTAAAAAAAAATTTTATTTTTACTTAAAAATATGTCAATTTTTCTTCTCTTTTTCTCTCCCCTGCCTCCACCTTTTTAAAATTTTGACAGTCTTCTGGATGTATCTTCAATGTGTACACTTTTTTTATTTTATATTTTAATAATGATTTACTTTCTCGTCTTTTGAAATGTTTCTTTGAATTTATATTCCAATACATAGGTGGACTTTTTAAAAATGTGCAATCATTCAAGCAGAACTCCACAATTTTCAAATCTCCTGTCTCATCTGAATCTCTAAGTTCTGAGCAAACTTGAGAGTTTCTTTTTTTAATGGCAAACAAATGAAGACTAAGATCTTCATCTTTACTACTTATAAGCAGATGATTGAGAATCAATCATCTACCATAGTCTTGCTTTCTTTTTTAATCCAGCTTGCTATTCTGTTCCTCTGTATAAAATGGAGCATTTAAAACTGGATCCCTTACTTACACCTTACACAAACATTAACTCCAGATGGATTGAAGATTTAAACATAAGATCTAACATCATAAAAACTCTAGAAGAAAACCTAGGCAATACCATTCAGGACATAGGCATAGGCGAGGACTTCATGATTAAAACACCAAAAGCAATGGCAACAAAAGCCAAAATAGACAAATGGGATCTAATTAAACTCCAGAGCTTCTGCACAGCAAAAGAAACAATCATTAGAGTGAGCTGGAAACCAACAGAATGAGAACAAATTTTTGCAATCTACCCATCTGACAAAGGGCTAATATCCAGAATTTACAAAGAACTAAAGCAGATTTACAAGAAAAAAACAAACAACCCCATCAAAAAGTGGGAAGTATATGAACAGACACTTTTCAAAAGAAGACATTCGTGCAGCCAACAAATGAAAAAATGCTCATCTTCACTAGTCATTAGAGAAATCCAAATCAAAACCACATTGAGATACCATCTCATGCCAGCTAGAATGGCGATCATTAAAAAATCTGAAGACAACAGATGCTGGAGAGGATGTGGAGAAATAGGAACACTTTATATATACAAAAATTCCTTTGAAAAAGCTTTTGGATTAAGGTAGGAGGCTGCAAAACTCTATTGGAGTCCTAAATTAAGGAGGGCTATTTTGAGATGGCAGGCCTGCATCTAGGTGACAGGCTTACTGAAGACAATCCTGGTAACAGGCCTGGGCATGATTCATCCAGCTATGACCTTGTTTGGCCTCAGTCTTGCAAATATAACCACCTGCCAAAGAACCAGAAGAAGTCATGTCCATTCACGCCTTGGGTAAAGGCCTTTGATTCATCTTTGAAGTAACCGTGTAACTCATCTCCAGTCTCTTCTCTCAGCTATGGTCTGAGAGCAGTTATCCCTGCAGAGGGACCTATAGAGAGAGAAGTCCATTCATGTGTCTTGAGGCAGGCCTAGATGATAATATTCTGACCATAAATTGCAATACATATAAAAGGATATGAATAATACAATTATATTATTCAACCACAATGGGATAACCTTAAAAATCAGTAGCAAAAACAATTTCAGAAACTCACAAATATGTCAAAAGTAAACATCATACCACCACAATAATCAATAAGTCAACCAAACTGTGAGGAAATAATACTTTTATAATTTAAACTTTTATTTTAATAGAAATAGTGGCAAAATATGTCAAAATTCATAAGACGCCTCTAAAGCAGTTTTTACAGGGAAACTTATCATTGCAAATGCTTGTGTTAAGGAAAAAAAGATCTCAAATCTATAAGCTAAACTTCCACATTGAGAATCACAAAAGAAGAGCAAATTACACATGTGGAAGGAAGTAAATTTTAAAGACTAGACTAGACTGCAAATTAATAAAATAGAGGATAGGAAAGCAAAAACAAAATTAATGAAATCAAAACCTGTTTATTTGGAAAGATAAACAAATTGACAAACATTTATCTACATTGGTCCAGAAAAAAAAGAGAAAATTAATTCAAATTACTAGAAAAAATAATTAAGGAAGGCATTATTATAAATATTATAGAAATTAAAAATCCAAGGGAATACTATAAAAGCCATATAATACTTAGATGAGATGGAGACATTTCTAGAAAGATGCTAGCTACTGAAACTGACCTTAGTAAACAGAAAATCTGAATGGACCTATACAAATGAAGATATTGAATTAGTAATTAAAAAACAAAAATTACAAAAATAGATGAGCTCAGGCTTGGATTATAATCCAAGGTATAAAATAAATATCCAGAAGTCTATACTGATATAAATAAATGATTGAATAAATAAGAGGAAAGAGAAAAATCTCTCACACAATAATTTCAAGCAGATAATCTGACCTCATGGTTTCCCACTCTTTCAGTGTAGGCTTTGCAAAGTGACTCCCTTTTAAAAATACAGTATGGAAAGAGGGATTTTTAAAAAGAAAAAAGATTATGTTGACAGTGGAGAAACATAATAAATACTATCCCAATCGCATGAATAAGGTCATCCTTAACAGTGATGTCATGTTGCTAATATGTATTATTGATATTCCTCCATGGTCTTACTCTCCAAAATATGTTAACCTACTCTAATAATGAGAAAAGCATCAGAAAAATACTTATAGAGGAACATTTTACAAGCTGTCTGTTAGTAGTCCTCAAAAATGCCAAGATAGTTGAAGACAATGAAAGAAGTCTGAGAAACTTTTATAGTTAAGAGCAGTCTAAAACACATGATGGCTAATGTAATGTTATATCCCAGACTGGATCTTGGAGTACAAGAAGAATATTAGGAGAAAAACTTAAAAATTCTGAATGATATACAATTGTGGATAATAAATTATCAGTGTTGGTTTACTAATTGCAAAAAGTGCACACTACTACTAAGATGGTAATGATAGGGAAAACTGAAGGCAGGATATATGATAACTCTGCACCATATTTACATTTTTCTGTAAGTTTAAAACAACTTAAAATAATTTTACTTTAAAACCAAAGCACGGTTAATAATGCAAAGTAAAATGGAAATTTAATCAAGATATGAATGTTAAATTTAGTAACAAGTAGAGCACTAGAAATATCATAAACTGCAAATCAGTGGACTCACGAAGATGAAAATCAGACCACAGCAGATTCAGGTTTGAGTGTGAGATGATGAAATTGAATGAATGAGTATACACAATTCTTTAAGGATATCTTCTTGTGCTATATACATTAAAAACAGATATTTCAGTTGATCATTTTAACTGAAAACAAAGCCTTCATAGCATAACATCTCAGAATTTTCCAGTAATTAAAATATGTATTTATATAAATCCTGTAATTAACAATGAAGAATATAATCTCCAAAAATACATTGAGCATTTCAGTGCAGAATGCCATTGGGAACACAGAAAAGGATGATCAGGACAGTATATGCATGGGAACACAGAAAGTGAAGAACTGTATTCCTTCCTGCTCAGCTTATAAGGAACACATTTTAAGATGTAGAACAACTTGAGACTGTCATCAATAATTGAGAAATGTACTGAAAACCCAGGTTTAAAAAAATGGACAGCAGTCTGGATCTCATAATGTCTCCACTCCTCATAATAGAAGCTCTCTGTAGATTCCTACATACAAAATCTTCACTGTTTCTGCTTTATTCCAATTTATTTGATTAATTTGGTCCAACTTTTCTTCTACACTTCTAAAAGTTTGCTAGGTTTTATTCATTTATCATCCGTTTTTGATACGAGTTTCTCCTACTAGAAATATTTTTTTCCCCTGAACAGAGGATCAAAACTTGTATTTAAAATTTTTTTAATTAAGTTAAAAAAGTATGGGAAAGCTTTTGAAATCTAAATCTTTCTCTGATATATTGAGGACCCTCACAGTGTACAATGAATATCTTCACTGTAAAATATAACTACAGCTTTATTCTCTGTATTGAAAATATACAGATTAACTATTATTGAGGTTTACATACAGTATCTTAAAGTCAAAATATCATTGGTAACGTGAATTCAAAATCCTACACTACATTAAATGTTCTCATAAATATAGAGAATGAGGGAAAGATATGTTTCAGAATCTCTGTCATCTACACTTCATGTTTCTTGAATTTCTTCAGGATTCTGTCACGAATCTGCTTGGTCTTAACACTGTAGACAATGGGGTTCATGAGAGGTGGAACCAGCAAGTAAACATTGGCCATGAGCACATGGACAATTGGGGAAGCATTCTGTCCATAGCGACGGATCATAGATAACCCGATCATTGGCATATAGAAGGTGAGTACAGCACAGATGTGAGAGATGCAAGTATTGAGGGCTCTCACTCTCTCTGCCTTGGAGGCTATACTCAACACTGTGCCCAGGATGAGGACATAGGAGAGGAGGAGAAGCACTGCATCAAGTCCCATGGAACAGATAACCACCATAAGGCCATAGATGCTGCTGACTCGACGGTTGGATACCGTTGTCTTTATGAGGTCCTGGTGCAGGCAGAACGGGTAGGACAGAATATTGACATCACGATACTGAAGTCTCTTCAAGAGGAAGGAAGCTGGAAAGACCAGAGACAAAGCCCTTCCAGCAATTGCCAACCCAATCCCAATAATTACATCATTGGTTAGAATAGCTGTGTAGAGCAAGGGTTCTCTGATTGCTATAAAGCGATCAAAGGCCATAGCCAAGAGTACAGCTGACTCAATAATTGAGAAAACATGAATGAAGTACATTTGGACCAGACAAGCATTGAAGGAGATCTCCCGGGCATGGAACCAGAAGACACTGAACATGGTAGGCAAGGTAGTGGTAGATAGGCCCAGGTCAGTGAATGCCAGCATTGACAGAAAGTAATACATTGGTTGGTGGAGGGAAGACTCTGTTCTGATAACGAAGAGGATGCTAATGTTCCCGGCAATCGAGGTGGCAAAAACCAAGAAGATGGGGAGGGAAATCAAGTCATATCGGCTTTCAAGGCCTGAGAGGCCCGTTAGGAGGAAGCGAGGGTATAAGGCAGAACTATTGAAGACAGACATCGTGCACACAGATGAACCTAGAGTCTATGTGAGGAAACAAGAATATGGAAAATTAGGGTAAAAGTCAAAATTGTAATAAGAAACAATACTTTAATGTATGCTGCTCTGTGTTTAATGTTTTTGATCATGTCTGTGCTCATTATATTTAATCACCACCGGTATCTAATATTTTACCAATTAATTTAGTTTTCTGCACTGTACATTTGTTGAAATCATTTTTTTTTTTTGAGACGAAGTCTCACTGTCCTCTGTCGTCAGGCTGAGTGACGGTGGCGTGGTCTTGGCTCACTGCAACCTCAACCTCCCAGGTTCAAGCGTTTCTCCTGCCTCAGCCTCCTCAGTAGCTGGAACTATAGTCATGCACCACCACGCCTAGGTAATTTTTGTATTTTTTAGTAGAGACGGGGTTTCACCATGTTGACCAGGATGGTCTCAATCTCCCGACCTTGTGATCCACCCAACTCGGTCTCCCAAAGTGCTGGGATTATGAGATGATTTTTTTGGAAATAGGATCTCGCTGTGTTGCCTAGACTAGCATTGAACTTCTGTTCTCAAGCAATCCTCCCACCTGGGCCTTCTAAGTAGCTGGGACTACAGGTGCACACCACTGAACCTGAGAACATATTTTATGAAAGGAAATCTGGTATTGCTAAAAAAAAAAAAAAAAAAGATAAATATATAAGAAATGCCATCAAATATGTACAAACTAGCGGACAGAGAGCTAATTGTTAGTTTAACATTAAAAAGCTTATATTTTTAAAAAAACCATGATATAAAGCACAGAAGAGACAACTAACCTCATCCAGGTAGGTTGGGGAAGATTTATTGAAGGAGAGTCTTAAATTAGGTCTCAGAGGACAAATACTAGGTGGATAGGATAAAAAGGATGTGATGTACTTCCTGTACTTATTAAAATCCATGTAAATACAATAGGGTATTAGAGAGTATTACAAATGTCAGAGACTATAATTGAGCAAAGCTGTAGGATGGATGGCTCTTCATATGGTTCTTGAAGCTAAGGTTAAATGGAAGTGAACCAGAATTTCTGAAGGAACTTGTGTGTAAATATGAGACGCTTGGATGTAATCTTAGAGGACACAAGGCACTCATTGTAACAGTAAACAACTTGACCAGATTATAATGTATCTATATCAAAATATAATCAATATTAAGAGTGATCTAAAGGCTGACAAGAGAGAAGGCAGGGAAATCAATTAGGAGACTATTGTAGTCACAAAAAAGAACTAGATGAAAGTGAATTCTAACAGTGAGTATTATGAAGAATAAATAGGTATGAAAGTTACGTGTGAAGAACAAATAACATCAGCAACATGGATCATCATATGCTAAGAGTGAGAAAATAAAAGAAATCCAGAATAGGTTTATTTATTTGATAATTTTTTCCTGTCATTTATTGAAAGAAACAAAATACTTGCCTAGAAAATTGGTGAAATCAGTGGGCCAGATAATTCCTGTTTGGTTACGATAAATTTGACCTGTGTGGAAGAGATAGTGGTATATTTTTCTATAAAAACAAAGATAGAACACAATATCAAGTTATAGAAAGAGAATAAAAGATTTATGTGCTCAGGGCTCAGTTACCACAATATATCAGATGAGCTGTATGAAATAGGCAGATACCACCATGAACTGGAGAAGATAGGCATTACAGCTGAAGCTCAAGAAATCTGTTACTTAGCATCATAATGGTCACCTGATTCCAGTAACTCTGGGCACCAAACATCAAAAACATGTTGATTTAGCATATTTCATTTCAAAGTTTTGCCAAAATTTACAGGGTCCATTCTCCAACCTACCTTTCTCCACAAATACAATCACAGCTCATTGTTTCCCTAACACATATGATTATAAAATAACTAATTCTGCCTCATTCTATAGAGATGATATAATTGTCTATTCTGTTACTTTTTATGAGCAGATACAAAATGAAGAACAGAGGAAAATTATTTTGCATATTCTCATTCTACATTTAGTGATTTATATGCTATGCTAATTATAGAAACTAATGATCTTTATATACCTCCTTCACTTTCCCTGCTTTTTATGTTATAAACTTCTGGTCTGCTTTATCGCTGAACACTAACTATGTCAGCACTTTGGCACTCTCACATAATTATTATTTTTCTTGATACCCACCCTCAAATCTTTCAGTAGTCTTCAGCGTCTCCATCCTGCCTGGTACACCAGGTCTTCCCTCTTAAATAACTCTTTCCCACTTCTTTTTATGAAGGTGCCTGGCTTAGGGAATTCAAAATCTGACTTCCCTGATACAGACACATGCACCCAACTCTAAGTGGCTACATCTCTAGACTCAGAGAAAATCAGATGAAAACTGTTATTTACTACCTTTTGGACAGATTACTAAACCCCTTTGACTTTCAACAAACTAGAAACTGTATTACTTTATGTAATGCTTAAGAGATACAAACAAATATATATAAAGTACCTGGAACAATATCTAAGATTTAGGAGGTACTTTGGACTTCACTGAAGCAAACTGTTAATTAAGACGCTGAAGTAGCCATGTGCTTAAGCGTGTCAGCCAAACACAGCAGTGACACAAAAGCAGGTGTTGTCTAGAGTGCCCAAATTATCACATGTAAAGATGTTACCTCCCAGTGCTTCTCTTAAGAATTATCTTGTACAAACTAGTGGACAGAAAGTAGAAATTAAAATTCCTTTTTTTCCCTCATAATATTGTTAAGTGTGTAAGCTATATGTAAAAGTGAGATAGAGAACTCAGATCATCATCAACTTCATCAACATCAACTTCATCAGTTCTAACATTACAATTTTTAGTTAGTATTAGATAGCAATATTTTGAGAGAACATGGATTTCAGTACATGGGTTTCCACTGTAGATGCTATCTGTGCCTAGATGTGAGTTTACGATGGGAATGCCCCTTCCCAGAGCTCTCTGAGCAACTTTTGAAGAGAATAGTCTGATTCCTTTTGGAGGAATGTAAATCTGTACTTCTGACCTATTCTAGAGCAGTGATTTCACGAGTAGAAGTCATTCCTACTTTTGGCATTTACTTAAACTTCCTGGCTTCTTCCAATATGTAATGTAGTAATCTCTTACCCTTTTTTGTCACCTCAAAGCCTTCCTTCAGGCACACCTGGGCCCTCAAGTGCAGACAGCCTCACCCTGCTACAGCTTAGCTGGGTTTACAGTCTGTCAAGCTTAGAGACGGCTTGTAGGTTAAGAAAGCCACTGAAGATGGGCATAGGAGAGGAATAAAATACACAGTGTATCCTGAAGCAGATTGTTCTTCAAGGAAGCATAGATATCCTGAGTAAGGCATCAGTCTCTCCCTCAGTAACCCCAGAGCCAGCTTTTTTGCCTTTGGCATTCTTGACTTTGTCCAGCTAGGTGCTTTATCAGAACTAGTCTGCTTTAACTACTCTGACCTATTTGCCCATCTTGACTAGTCCATTCCCCCAGGACCACTTTTTTTTTTTTTTTTTTTTTTTTTTGTCAATAGAACCTCTAGGGGGAATAACTAACATTAGTGCTGCAAGCGCTATTTTTCCTGCTCTAGGACAGACAGGAGACAATCATGTCAACTTCCCATTCCAGGAGTCCAGATTTGGAAGTAATTGAGAAGTATTCTGGGGATCCTGTCATGGAGATGAAAAAAAAAATGAGCTTAATCAGAATGATGTGAAGAAAACGTTTGTGTTCTAAGTAACCAGATACAGCATTTAGCAGCTGTTGAATGCTGAGAAAATTATTCTGTATTTAAACCAATTTTTTTACAACCATACAATATGGGATAACTTGTTGAACTGTAGTTTAAATATATATATATAATATATATATATGTATTATATAATTTTACATATAATATATATATTATATATATAATTATGTGTGTAAAGTAGAAATCCAGAACTTATAAATGATTAAGGGGTATGGGATCCATATGCAGTTGGTCCATAATACTCAATTCTTTCACCAGCCACTGGACAGAGGGATGAACATTCTACCACCATCATCCTGCAACAACTGCTACTTACCCTGGCCCCCAAATCTTCCTCTGAGCAGTCAATAAAAGAAAAGACAAATATATGATATGATACAAAAAGTTACACTGCCATATTCTCACTATATAGCAAAGACATAAATCCCTCCAAAGTATAATTATCTTATCTCTTCATTCACAAATTACACAGGTAATAGATATGATCATGCAGAACAAGTTTGGCAAATCTTCACTTTAGATTAAAATTCAACACTCTACTTGTCCTCTTTCTCAATTGCACTTCACCTTTTGCCACTAAGAAATGTATCTCAGTTATTCCATTGATGTTTCTTGATACTTTTTTTCTAATGTTTTCAAAACTCATGATGTAATTAATCCATGTGTTTTTAACCATAATGTAAGCTACCTCTAAGATTCGTCATTTTTGTTTCCATTTTCTTCAATGCCAGATAAATTCAAGCCATTTCCAATAAAATCTTGATTCAGGAGAAAATGACTTCATGGTGGTTTTTAGGGATACCACAGCTGCCTCATGCAACACATTTTTTTTTATCAGTCTATCAAATTAGACTTTTCTAACATTTTGTGTAATGATATTTTCCTGGTCAAAAGTGTTTAATGTTTTCAGACACTTTTATTAGATTTTTGTAATATTTACAATGGACCACTATTATAATAGAATTAATGGCTGAAACACCAAACACACATCAATCAATCTTTAGTCAAGTACGTTTGAGGGAAACTTCATATAGTCATTCTACTGTGTGTGAACAACAGTAGGGCCCATTAACATCTAACATTTTACAGAAATCAAGCATTATGGTAACTTGTGTAATATAGTTTAACTCAGCCATTTTCCAAACATATTTTATCCAGACAGCATTTACTAACATCTGAAACTTGTGTTCTGCAGAGCTCAATTTGGAAACGAATGCCTGGAAAATCTTTGGTTTAAGGCAGTGATTTTCAACAAGAAGGATTTTTCCTCAAAGGGCATTTGACAGTGTCTGGGGCCATTTTCAGTTGTTGTAATTGGGTATGTGTTACTGGCGTGTCATGTGTAGTTGCCCAGGATGCTTCTAAACATTCTACAATGTGCAGGACAGCCACTCACAACAGACTCATCCAGTCCCATGGCAATAGTGCCAGTGTTGAAAACCCCTTTTTTAAGGAGAGAAAAACAAAACTACATTAAAAATTAAAATTCTGCATTTAAATCTGTGGGTAGTATGAAGGCCAAGCACATTGAATCTAGACCAATTATAGTAAAGAACACTGTAGATTCAACAGTTCCTTACCCTCGAATTCTGACTCTGGCACTTAACTGCCTATGTGACTAAAAAAACTCCTAGGCCTTTTCATCTCTTTTTCTTCATTTATGAAATGAATTCATAATACATTTAAGTAATAGAAGTTTTGTAAATATTCTATGTATTAATAAATCTACAGCATTTAGCATGTATTAAATAATCAACAACAGAAAATCAAAAATTGAGTCCTTTTTCCTTCAATGTAGAGTTGTTTAAAATTAGTTATTATTAGTATTCTGTGGGTGAGTCAATTCTATGACCCCATGTTTTGTATCCTGAACTGAAACTTCTTTCAAAGACACTGACAAGTTTTTTAAAGGGTACACAAAATTTAAAGCTATTAAGTAATTCAGTCAGGAGACAACAGATGCTGGAGAGGATATGGAGAAACAGGAATGCTTTTACACTGTTGGTGGGAGTGTAAATTAGTTCAACATTGTGGAATACAGTTTGGCAATTCCTCAAGGATCTAGTAATAGAAATACCATTTGACCCAGCAATCCCATTACTGGGTATATGCACAAAGGATTATAAATCATTCTATTATAAAGATACATGCACACGTATGTTTATTTTGGCACTGTTCACAATAACAAAGACTTGGAACCAACCCAAATGCCCATCAATGATAGACTGGATAAAGAAAATGTGGCTGCCAGGCATGGTGGCTTACCCCTCTAATCCCAGCACTTTGGGAGGCCCACGTGGGCAGATCGCGAGGTGAGGAGATCAAGACTGTCGTGGCCAACATGGTGAAACCACGTCTAAAAATACAAAAATACAAAATACTAAAAATAAAAATACTAAAAATACAAAAAAATTAGCTGGGCATGGTGACAGATGCCTGTAGTCCCGGCTATTCAGGAGGTTGAGGCACGAGAATTGCTTGAACCCAGGAGACAGACATTGCAGTGAGTTGAGATTGTGCCACTGCACTACAGGCTGGGCAATAGTGCAAGAATCTGTCTCAAAAGAAAGAAAGAAAGACAATGTGGCACATATACACCATGCATGGAATACTATTCAGCCATCAAAAGGAGGAGGTCATGTCCTTTGCAGGGTCATGAATGAAACTGGAAACCCTCATTCTCAGCAAACTGATACAAGAACAGAAAACCAAACACCACATGTTCTCATTCATAAATGGGTGTTGAACAATGAGAACACAGGGACACAGGGAGGAGAACATCACACACCGGGCCTGGTGGGTGGGGGACTAGGAGAGGAATAGCAGGGGGTGAGGCATTGGAGAGGTATAGCATTAGGAGAAATCCTAATGTAAAATGACGAAGTGATGGATGCAGCAAACCACTACCATGGCACATGTATACCTATGTAACAAAGCTGCATGATCTGCACATGTACACCAGGACTAAAGTATAATACATAAAAAATTAATAATAACTCAATCATAAGGTTACTCTCTCTGGATCCAAACTCATGAGTATCAAAGAGCCTTTTAACCATGATTCAGATTTCCATCCATGTAACTTTTAAGAAAGCAAACTTTTTTCCCTCGGGAAATGTGTGTCTAAGTTACATTTCACACATTAAGTTAATATTTGGACATTCTGAAATATGCATACATTGTATCAAATCAACTTGGATTTTGAGATTTAGCTCTATTGGCTTTGAAAAGGTAAACTACAAGAAAATATGAACAAGAAAAGCCATTGACAATCTGTCCAATAATATTTTGCACCTTCTTTTCACCACCATCAGGTTAAACAAGACTTAGTTTAAATGGTTATTTACTCTTTCTTCTTGAAGATTAGTCACTGATTTCATATTCCTAGTTTATCAGCATAACACCATTCTCCCAAATCCCATTCAATCTCACTATTTTTACTAGTTTTTGTTATATACTTATATTAATAGATCTCTTAGTAAAACTTTTATAAACCTTGTTGACTAAGCTGATGAGAAAACAATTATATGTGACATTTAAGAATAAGATTTATTTATCAATAAAAATGATTTAAGTGTATCAAAGTGGATACATTGAGATTTTTTTTAGATTTTCATGTCATTCACACTTTTAAAATTTTCTTGTTATTAATTCATAGTACAAGAAAGAGTAGGCTAACGTTTGTGTGTGTTTGTATGTGTTTGTGTGTAATCTGAGAAGCTCTTGTGTGTTCACAGAAAGACACGTTCATCATTGAATTGACACTGAAAGTGTCAATTACTCTAATTCTCAATTCCTAAATCCTCAAGTAAAATTGACTACTTATTAATATCCATATTGTAAAATGTACCTGCTCCAATAATATCATTGGTTACACTTAATTTTACTAATCTTTTCTTTATATATCTTCACTATTACACATTCATTATATAACATTAACATTATGCATTTTGCAGTTTATGTATCCCAAGAACTAACAGCAATAATTACAATAGTTATTTCAACTGTTTAATGAGTACTCATGATTGTTGGGGAAGACCAGCCATATAGTGCTGTGATAAGGTAATAGACATGGCCCATATTCAAAAAGTTGGCAATACAGCTGAAAAGAAAGTGAGTTTATATGAAATAATAAAACATCATCCAAAAATATATATATCTGTAGGTCATTCTAGTGAAAAAGAAAAAAAGCAATGGTTATAAAAAATAAATTGGTATAAACACAATACTACAGATCCACATAGGCATGTAGAACAAGAGGTAAAAGTATTATTAAAAGATGAGGATTGAGATTGTGCACAACTCTCAACCCACTCATGAATTAAGACATAAAATCCTGTCCTATAGTATTGAACAGACTCAACCCAATTGCCCAGATGTTTAGACATGTACTGTCAGGCCTTCACCAATTCTTGTAACTGAGTACACCACTTTTTTTTTAAATCTATTTTTTTAAATCATTTTTTCCCCCTTTCCCTTACCTTTTAGCTCTTTAGGAATGCAATTACAAGCTTTACATTCCTTTCTTTCCACTGGCCAAACCACCTGCAACAACCAGTTTATCTAGCTCTATGTTTGCCTAGAAGTTCCATAGAACAAGTCTTCAAAGAAACTAAGCACCCTACCAAATTCTCCCCCACAGGCCGACCACTGGATGACCCACCAGATGACTCAAGATAAACAGCCATGAGCAAGTCATATAGACTCCACAAGTCCATGTGCCTTTTGCATGGCCTGCATACCAAAATTTCTTTTCTTAAAACCCTGCTTTCTGCCCAGAGGCTGAAGTGGCTCTTTTCAGTACAAATCTGGCCCTTACTCATCACTAAGCTCTGGAATAGACACTTTCTTTTTACCACCCTTGTTCTTGTTATTTGATTTTGCAAGTGACAAGTGACTAAATCTGTATTTTTTAACACTCCCCTTATCTAACTCAGTATTTGCTGACAAATTGAGGAAGCTGATAGATCTAGAATAGCAATGAGAGAAAGGGCACATCACTAAATGAGATTAGAATTTGTACATAACAAACAGCCACAGCAGTAGTTCAAAATCCTGTCAGGAACTCAAGTTCCAAACCTGCCCTAAGAACTCAGAAATTTTTCATCAACAGTTACGACATTATAGCATGAAAAACAAAATATGGGCAGCGGTATTAGTAAAAGAGATAGAGATGAATTTTTGAGTTTTAGATAATTAACATGGGCAACAATATAAACATAGTTGCATTTAATAAGGAAAGATACTGCTATTATTATCATTAACAACAATGACAACTTAATAACATTAATACATTTGTATAGTTTTCAAAAAACTTGATTTAACACATACACTGTCTATTTTAAGTTTTGTAATGATCTGGAGAATACATAAGACCATAGTTGTCACAATTTGGCCAGAAAAATTCTGAGTTTCATATAGGTTAAAGATTAACCAAAATTACATGTATAAAAAGTGAAAGAATTAGGATTTTAACCAGATGAGCAACACCCAGATATTTTTCTTTTCATATACTAAAACAGCTTCCATGACATTTTCAGTGGAAAAGTTGGAGGATAGAGGTGACTTAATACCTCCTCTTTAGACCAAACTTCCGAAGAATTCCTAGACGAATCTGCTTTGTTCTGACACTATAGACAATAGGGTTAAGGACTGGGGGAAGAAGAAGGTAGCTGTCTGCCATGAGGACGTGGACTATGGGAGACAGATGCTTCCCAAAGCGATGGACCATTGACACCCCAATAACTGGCACAAAGAAGATAAGCACCACACAGATATGGGATGCACATGTGTTGAGTGCCTTTAGCTGCTCTTCACGAGATGCAATACTCAGTACAGTATTAACAATCAGAACATAAGAAAGAAGTATGAAGATTGAATCCACACCTAGTGTGGCAATGACTACACAAAGCCCATAAATGCTGTTGATGCTGGCATCTGTACAAGATAATCTTAGAACATCCTGGTGCAGACAGAAGGCATGAGAGAGGGCATTGCCATGGCAGTATTGATAGTGTCTCAGTAGCAAAGGTGTGGGAAGTACAACTCCCAAGCTTCGTAGTAAGCAGGCCACACCAATTTTTCCAATTACACTGTTGGTGAGGATGGTGGGGTAGTGCAGTGGATGGCAGATAGCAACAAAACGGTCAAAGGCCATGGCCAGCAACACTGAGGACTCCAGGAATGTGAATGTGTGGATGAAGAACAGCTGAGCATAGCAAGCACTTGCCTGGATCTCTGGAACGTCCAACCACAACACAGCAAGCACGGTGGGAAGCGTGGACAGGGACATCCCCAGGTCATTCACTGCCAAGATTGAAATAAAGTAACACATGGGCTGATGGAGTGAGGATTCCATCCAAACGACAGAGAGGATGGTAACATTACCCATAAACGCTACCAAATATGCAAGACAGAAGAGGATTGAGAGCCAAGAATGAACATTCTCCAGTCCAGGAAAACCCCTCAGGATGAATATGGGCTCCACAGCATCACTGCTATTCCAGTCTACCATCGTGACCTTGAGTAGCTCAGCAAACAGTAAGGAATGGTTCCTGGTTTTCTTCCTTATCCCTCAAAGTTATCTCTTTCGAGCACAATGTAGTCAAGACAAAAATATGTCTTTTCTTTAATCTCACAGAGGAAGGAAGGTGGTTACCTGTTGTCGGCCCTATTAAGGATCATTTCCCAATATTAAGGAGCACCAAATTCTGGACAAAAATGTGGACCACACAAATACAGTCATCTCTGACAGGAAGTGTGTTGGATTTGCATTGAAGACACTGAAGAATTTAAGCAACATGAGAATAGAGAAAAACTTTTACTAATTATTATAAAGATGAAAATAGAGACAAGTCAGAGTAAATTTCTATGGATTTGTGTGCATTTCTGGCCAATAATGTTCTTGGGTTAATCAGCTATTGCTTCTAGGCTATCCTTTTATTCATGACAATCAAATTGATCCAACAGACTCACCATAATTTCTATTCAGATGTCTTTTTATTTAACGATTTGTAATATTTGAACATTTTAAATATTTAACATTTTAGTGATATAAGATAAACACCTCATATATGAAAAGAGATCATGAACAAGAGAAACAGAATCCATAAGCCCAGCAAGCTTTATCGAGCTGCTATTTAACCAACATAGTTTTGAGATTTTTAGTATACCAACTATTCCTGACCTAAAAAAAAATCTTTATGGTAAAAAATAACTGTATATACAGTGTTGTGAGTGTGTGCGTGTGTGTATGTGTGTGTAAAATAAGAGTTTAAATAGTGTGAAAATAAATATTTATGCCATAACATCACAATGTAACTATGAAAGTCCATTAAAGGCAGTTTCTGCTCTCCCACAAAATGAGAGCAACGCATTTAACAGTTATCTATTACACGTCTTAAGGAGGTACTATTCCACTTTATTTCTATTCATCGTGTTTTTGACTGAACAATTTCTCTCTTCAAATGATACTTACAATACCATTTTTAAAAGAATCGTCAATCCAAATATTAAGTGGTTCTTAATTTTCTGACCCACTTGCCCCTACTTCTGTGAACTCATGGCAATTCAGAATTTATGTCTTAAATATTCACTATCAGTGCCTCTTGGAAACAACCAAGATCTTTCTGCAAGTTTCAAAATATGATGCTAATGTCTGGCTATACTTTTCCTTGCATTTTTTTATTGTAATAGCCTCCCCTCCTGTGCTGGGTACCAATGTTGCCCTTGCTATATCCTGTGTTGATGGTACTAGGTACAGTAGCTGAGCATTATGAGATCATCTGCCCCTTCTGTTATCTAGTTCTTTATTTTAACCCTGTCTAGTTCCATCAACTGTCCCTGAGAAAATTACTTACCTTTATCCCTTAGGGTCTGGGCCTCATAGACTTCAGCACAACCTCTCTGTAGCAACATCTCAGCATTTCCCTCATCTCTCCTTCTGGATCCTTAGTCCCTGATCTCTGGAACAGTTAACATAAGACTTAGCCTCATCCTAAGTAAAAATCTATCCAAATATGACCTCAAATTCATATCACAAGACTCCAGATAGCTAGCTGTTTCTTTTTCTTATCTCCGTTATATTTAATAAAAAGCTTTATTTAAAAAAATTCCTTGATGGATTCTTATCTCAATTTCATACTGTGAAGACTGAAAGTTCTTAGACTGCACAACCTAGAATTCCAAAGAGGAATTGACTCAGAATCTACACCTGAGGAACAAAATAAAATACAAAGCGATCTTCTGCATGTAATAAGAAGGATTTTTCTCTTTCTCTATTTTTACCCAAGTCTAGGCACCTCCCATCTTCTATGAATCAGACCCTACCCTGGTACTCGTCTCCAGTCTAGGCAATATGAACGGTTTTATTTGAGACCCTTGTCTTAAATAAAGCCGTCAGCTACCCATCAAATTATTTACAACCAGCAGAGTGTGTGTTTAGAACATTTATTTTTCTTTACCCCTAAGCAACATTTTTCTCTCAAATATTCAATATCACCATTTGACTTTATTTTTTCTTCCTCCTCACTCAGAAAATTTTCTTTGACCTCCTGTTGTACAGCTGAGCTCATAAAAATGATATAGATATTAACATTGAAATATATAGAAGACACACACAGAGGAGAGAGAGAGAGAGGGAATACTGTGGCTACAGTCGAGAAGTTGTTTATTTTACCCCATGCCAGGAAAATATTCCGTGTTTTCTCCTTTAATTCTTTCAACCCCAAAATAAATCACATTTTCTTAAATTCTCACATAGGATGCAAAGAGCAAAGTGGATCACCACTCTTTAGAATTGTCTTTGTCCCTGCTCTGTGTGCAGCTCCGCTATGTGCAGATTTCCATGTTTAGAAAACTTCAGTCGTAGGCTGGCCAATAGATTTGAAGTTAGGACAGGAAGTAATATTTCTGTTTGTAATTCCTATTAAGTTTTAATTGTGTATATTTAAGGTATACAGACTGTTTTGATATACACACACATATATGCGTATACATAGTGAAATAATTATTAGCCTGTGTCTATGTGTGTGTGCATGCATGTGAGTGCATTTGTATGGGAAGAGCTCCTAAGCTCTAGTCTCTTGGAAAATTTTCAGTATATAGTTTCTGTGGTTTTAATTCTTGCTCATATTGGTTTATCCCTCACCTAAAAAGAGTTCCCATTTCTACAATATTATTAACTGTGGTCATGCTGTATATTAGATATTTAGACCTATTTTTCTTACATAATTGTAAGTTTGTACCCTTTGAGCTTCTTCTCTGCATTTCCTCCACTGCCTGGGTCCCCAAAACCCCTTTCCACCCTCTACTTCTGTGTGTACTTTCTCTTTCTTATCCTCTCACTGCCCCGTCTGTCATGCCTTTTACTTTTTAAAATCCCCTTATTGTCTTTTCTCTATTCATTTTCTTTTGACTCTATTTCTAGGTCTTGACAATGATTCTTTGTAGTTCTTTGTTGATTTTAGTACAATTTAATCACATTGAGGTTGAAAGAGAAATAACAGAAAAGAACTGGGAGTAACGACAAGACTGTTTCAAAGAGCAGAGGCATGAATAGGTTTATGTCACACATTCACCTATTCCAGGAAATTAAGAGAGAACTGGTGAGAAGACCATTTTTTTGGTAGCCTCTCTAGCATCTTAGCTGCAGTTCTTAAAATTTATTCTCCACTAATCAGCTTATAGCTTATCTTAAAATTGCTGAAAATAATTGGAATAATATATTATAATATTGTAATAAATTTAAAACTTTATCACAGATGACAATAATTCTTTTTCCTTTTGCATAAATGGTACTTCATCCTTCTCATAATTTTAGTCTCCCTTTTTTTTTTTTTTTGAGATAAAGTCTCACACTAGGGTGCAGTGGCACAATCTCAGCTCACTGCAGCCTCTACCTCCCTGATTCAAGCAATTCCCCTGCCTTAGCCTCCCGAGTAGCTGGGTTTTAATTCTTGCTCCTATTGGTTTATCCCTCACCTAAAAAGAGTTCCCATTTCTACACCCGGCTACTTTTTTTGTGTTTTTAGGAGAGACGGGGTTTCACCATGTTGGCCAGACTGTTCTCGAACTCTTGACCTCAGGCAATCCACCCCGCTTGGCCTCCCAAAGTGCTGGGATTACAAGCATGAGACACCACACCCAGCCTAATTTTTCTGTCTTTAGCAAACTATATCCATATACAAATATGCCAAAATCTACCATTTATTTACAATTTAAAAATTAACACTTACCTGAAATTTAAACATAAGACAATTGCATCAATATCCCTAGTTAATCTGCAATCAGTAGCCCATTTCTCAAATGATCCACAGTTCCATTTTGTCTTTCTCTGACTAAACTTTTTTTCACTATAGGTAAAGTCATATTTTCTTTCTGTTCCTATTTCTGTGGCTTTCTCTCATTTTGTCTCATTTTATGTGTCAAAATATCTTTACTATCTTTTCTAGTCTCCTTCCAGCTGCCATATTTTCTATTTTGTTTTTATCTAAATTTGTGTCTGTTCAGCATGTAATCCTCTATTTTTTCCAGTCCCTTTGACTGGCTGTTTCTTTCTTCTAAGTTTTCTTTGCATTTCTATGGTTTAAGTCCTTGCTCTCATTGGCTTATCTCTCACCTGAGAGAAGTTTCCATCTCTACCTGAAAGTCAAACCTGTACTGATTAATGATACTACAATTTTGATTCTCTATGAATCTTTATGGACCTTTGACTCTGTGAGTAGTGAGGCTTGAATGCTTCCACCGTGTCTATAAATACTACTGGTTTCTCCTGGGGTAGAAAATTAGGGATTGGTGTCAGACTCTGCTGGATCCCCAGAGATGAAATGACCATTAAAAGCCCTTAACCACAGATATGGCAAAAGCATATGGTCATAATACCAAAAATTGTAGGAAAGCATCCTTCTGTTCATCCACCATTCTTAGTTCCTTTTTCAAATGTAATAGTTTTCTCTTCTCAAATGAGTGTAAGAAAGTAAATTCATGATCATTACTCTGGCCCAGGAGAATACCAAAATTTCAGCTTTAATTAGGGGCATTGTACAGAACAACGCTGATGAAGTACAATGATAAGTCTTTCCATTATAAGATGTTTTTTACATTTCACTGAACGGAGTTGTTTATTAGTTGTGTGCTTAATAAGCATTTATTAAGCAACAGGGTTCAAGGAGCCATACTAAGCACTTTAAAGGCAAAGGCCACTACCTAGTTCATTGCTACTTCCCCAGTGCTTCGTATGAGGCACGACCTCCCAACACAATTTTTCCTTATATATTGGCGATCCTACCTCTTTGCATT
>PVKP010023644.1:0-36021 GCA_004027715.1 Plecturocebus donacophilus
CCAGAATCACATATCCAGCCAAACTAAGTTTTACAAGCCAAGGAAAAATAAAATTTTTTGGGAACAAGCAAGAACTCAGAGACTTCATTACCACCAGGCCTGTTTTGCAACAACTTCTGAAAGAAGCACTATATACAGAAACGAACAACCAGCATCAGTTATCCTAAAAACTTATCAAAAAGTAAAGAACATTACAACACTGAAGAATTTACATCAACTAACGGGCAAACAGATAGTTAGCCTTAAATAACAGTATGAAATGCACATATATCAATATTAAGCCTAAACTTAAAGGGATTACATGCCCCAATCAAAACGTACACTTAGACAAACTGAATCAAAAGTTAAAACCCATTGGTACGCTGTATTCAGACCTTTCTTATAGGCAAGGACACACAAAGACTTAACATAAAGGGATGGAGATAGATCTACCAAACTAATGGAAAGGAAAGAAAAAAAAATCAGATTTGAACTCAGACCTAGAACAAGCAAATTTAATAAATATTTACAGAAACTACCACCCCATATCCACAAAACATATATTTTTTTCAATATTATATCATACCTATTCTAAAAGGAATCACATAATAGGAAATAAATCACTTTTTAGTAATTGCATAAGCATTTCACAGATTTAAATGAAATCCTGAGCAATAGAGCAAGATTCTCTCTCCCTCTTTCTCTTTCTTCCTTTTTTCTTTTATTCTACTTCTTTCTTTGTCTTAAAAAAACAAAAATAACTTCCCCTCTCTCTTTCTCCTTCTGAAAAAAAAAAAAAAGTGATTGTACCACTTCAGCCTCCCAAAGTGCTGAGATTCCAATGATGAGCTACTATGCCTGGCCTTGTTTTTGTTTTTTAATGAGTAAATTCCAGGGCACATCATAATTACCACAGATTCAGCCTAAGCTCCTATCTCCCCTGTATTTACAGTAGAAATGAAATTTCACACATTTGAAGTCAACACTCCAGTGCCCACGAGCCATTCAGTGGAGGGCACCTGAAATTACATGAGCCAAAGGAATCCACAGGCTCTTGGGGTGTCTGAATTGTCAAAGTGGAACTTGGATCTAATCCAGAGCTAGTGAGGAAGGCCCCATCTTTTGAATCTTCTTTGCTGGTCTCTTCCTCTCACTGCAGAAACAAGCTCAAGTCTCTTCATGAAACAAAACAAGACAAAAACAAAAATAAAAACTTCTATCTCAAAGTTTCTTTGTAGGTATGGTTGAACCCCTTTCTTCCAACATCTAAACTTTTCTGAGAAGTCTCTCCCAACCAATGACATTTCCCATTCTTTTATCCACCCTACAGTGGGGCCCCACTGATCACATCCTCCTTTTGAAACTCTGAACTCCTTTTGCTTCTACAATCTTTCACTTTCCTAATTCCCTTCATACATGCCTGGTTCCTTCCATTTCCTTCATGTGCCCATCCCCCTCCTATACTTAATTCTTAAATATGAGCTAAAGGCATCTTTCTTAGCCTCCTGCTATTATTACTTTAGCCATTCTCTTTGGGTGATATCATCTCTGCTCATAATTTTAACCACTACCTTTCTGTTGAAGGTTCCCATAGTCTTGTCCAGACTATAACTGACCTTTACATTCCTACATCAATGCCCTCCTGGAAATCTCCACTTGGATGTTCCACAGGCAGCTCAGAAATGATCATATCTTTTCTACCCTAAACATGAAGTTTCTTTTGAAACTCTCCCAACTGTTGGCACCATCAACCAAACAGCTGCCCAAACTAGAAATTTCAGAGTCACTCTTCCTCTGACTCATCACTCCTATCCATCAGTCCTCAAGCCCTGCCAACTTAATCCCTTTATGGTGCTTTATCTACTCCTTGCCTACCATACCTAACACCCCTGCCCTAATTCAGGCCCTCATCATTTTCTCCCTTAGATCCATGGGTAGCCTGCTAATTAGCCTCCCCATTGCCAATTCTATCTCCGTCAAACTGAGCCTCTTCACAGCTACTGAATGAACAGGCAGGTCCAGCAGTGAAGTAATAAATGTCTGGTGATAAAGTCACACAAATGCCTCCTTCCAGAAGTATCTGGCCTATACTTTGCATCTCTGTATTACTCTTGCCCAAATATTGCTCTCTATACTTCCTATTGATACTGAGAGCTAATTGATAACCTTCCAATACCTCCTTTACTGCTTGATCTAATGAAAAGCGTTGACTAGTATACAATTCCTTTTACTTTCAATCATAATCACAAGGTTTTTGCTTCCTCTATCGGTCTAGGGCCACCACCAAGGGCAGGGACCATAACTGTAAACTCTAAGGACCGTGTACTCATGTATTACACCCTCCAACTACTAACATAGTACTTGGTGGATAGTAGACGCTTAGATGCTTGTTCACAGTATGAATAGTCTTAAGTAACTTTTTCTGTAAAACATATTATTTATTCGTGATGCAATGATACCACTTGTTTTATTATCTTATTCTTAGCCTCAGAATCCCATAAAACACATGCAAATTTCTCACAAAGTAGAGAGAGAAAATATTCTGGAAGATCTCACTGACTTGCACACCTGATCCTCTGCTTTCTCCATTTGTCATAGTCATATATGAGAACTTCTTTCCAGAGCAGACAAATATCCTTACATGCCTTTAACCGTCAAGATGGGTACTATGGACATCTCACACCTGAGTGCCTCAGAAACACCCACTCTCCATAGCTGGTTCAAAGTCTGGTCATCTTTTGCCAAAAAATACTTTCAGACCCAGCAGTGTCTCTCAAGGTTGCGTTGTGATTGTTTGTGATGGCAGAGAATCAAGGAGCTTAGGCAGCCCTGATGGGTAAATAATCCAAGAGCTTTTTGTTCATTGGCAAGTCAGTGATGAAACAGGTCATGTACTGGTGAGACAAGCCATAATACTGCTTCACTGTTATATTTGGAAATTACAACATAAGCCTTCAAAGTCTTTGAAGTCCCATGGTAGGAGGGATTACTAAGAACAACCTCTTTTACAACGGAGAAAAAAATGTTAAGGATTTTCTATTTTTTATCTCAACAATGGCTTTAGAGATTGATTAAATTCAAAGTGTTTGTCGACACCACATACTGTTTGTCAGGCACTGTGAGGATGTGATTCTTGTTCTCAGACGGAACAGTCCGATGATGTGACAGGGTGAAGACTCTTATCAGGAGATGCTAATCAAAAGATTTACACAGTGGAAAGTGAGGAGAGCCACAGGAAGGGAGATTTTTACTTGGAAAAGTCATGGGATGTTTTAAGAAGCAGCTGGACTTTAAAGCATAGGTGGAACTTAAATAGGTGAGGATGAGACGGGAGAATAGAAAAGCAGCATTGTACAGGTAAAGATAACTTTACAATAGAACAAGAAGCAAGTAAGTAAAGGGCAAGTTGAAGAACAGCACATTAGAGATTAACGGGAGGGAAGATGAGAAATATAATTTGGGGCAAACTCTGAAGGGCCTTGAATGCCAAACAAGGCATTTTGCACTTTAGCCTGTGGCTAATTGCTAATCATCAAAATATTCTCAAAACGAGGGCATTTCTTCTTTCTTACATTTGGAGGAGCTGGGGAGTTGAAAGCAATTCCAATGCACATTTCCTCAATCATGGACACATATCAGAATCACCTAGGGAGTCTGTTAGTGTGTGTTTGTTTTTTAATGATGCCAAGTCTGGTCCCACTTCTGGACAAATAAGTCAGAATCTCTTAGAGTAGGACCTCAATATAACTTTTTTTAAGAAAACTTTTTACCTGATTTTTAATGTCTACCCAGGGCTCAGAACCATTGCATAGGTGAAAGTATATCTACCTATCTAGATATCTATAGATCTATAGATATAGACTAGGTAGATGGATACGTAATCAAACACTCCAAGAACCTAGACTTGAATGCGTAACTATATTTACATGATTTAGTTAAGAAAAGCATAAGAAAAATTGAAAGAGAGTGCTGGGATAGTGGTTAGATATGAAAATCAAGGTTGACCAACAAGGATGCCCAATACAAGTTCAACTACCTGCGGGATCTACTCATTGAAATATTCATCAGCTCTACTAACAAACTGATGTCACTCAACTTCTTAATCAAACTTAATATTGTTTGATAAGAGACAAGTAAGACTGATGCTGAGGTGATCTACCAAAAGAGGTTCTGTTATTTTAAGTACCAGAATTTTTAAATGAATGTTATGACCCAAGATATAAGTTACCAAAACACCGTAACAGTAGGCTAAAAGATTTGAAGATAGCAACAAAACCATAAAGTCCTATAACAAAAATTTTTTTTCATCCTCACATATTATGACCTTAGTTGACTTCTGCAATTATGGGAAGGGAAACATCCTAAAAATCTCCAGGTGTCTTTATCAGGGATCAGACCAGGATTTGGGTAGTCAATTCCCATTCAGCAACTCTAATATGAGTAGGGAGGAAGTCAGATGGGGTGCTGACCTTCATAAGAAAGAGGCTTGCCAGGCAGAGCTTATATCCACAGATGTCAGTTGAGGCAGGGATTAGCAGGCAGATACTACCACCCAGGTGGGTTAAACCTCAAGTGAAGGGGTCAGGCAAGAGAACTCAAGGACCCAGAGTGATTGACAGCAAGGCCAAGGGTTAGGGTCTTGCTCAAGAACTTAGGGGATGAGAGAACAGTTAGGCTGGGGGTCTCACAGAAGGTACCAGCGCCATCACCAGTGGAGCTGGTTGATACTGAGGCACTAGCAGGCTGAGGTGGGAGAATAATGAATCAGGAAGCAAAGCACTCTTGACAACAACCAGTAATATACGGAGAAAAAAAAAGTGTCATCTGCTGGGAGAGACTATATGCTAAGTGTGAAACTCAGTCTTATTACTTTATATCCACGCCTTGTTCAGCCATACAAAAGTGAGATGAGGCTTACCGGTACTTAAACTAGAACCAAATGATAAGAAAAATCAGGTTCTTTCTCCAGTTGGAATGAAGAGTAGATGGCATAACTATAAGCAAAAGAAAATCATAACTCTCCTTAGCCCCCCAGAAGCTGCACTGGAAAGCTGTCTGAATTAGAAAAAAACTAATGTATATTTATAAAATTTATGATGTTGATAAAAGACACATCAAGTAATAGTAAGAATATAGGCTTACATGTATAAAGTCCTCACTCTGTGTTAAATGTATTAATGTATATAGTCTTCACAATAATCTTATATGATAGGTGCTTTTACTACATCCATTTTATAGCCAAGGAAACTGAGACATAGAGAGGATAAATTTCCCAAGTCCACACAGCTTGAAAGGCAGAGCCTGGATTCTAATCCAAGTTATCCAGCTTCAGAGTTTATATTAACAACAAAGCTTAAGCTGTTCTCCATAATAAGGAACTACCTTTGAAGGGGCAGAATGAACCAGGAGCACAAAGGAAAATGCTTAAGGACATGTTCGTGATCTTAATATATTCATTCAATAGGTTCTTTCAGTCCCCAAATATTTATCGAGCACCTGCTATATGCCAGGCCCTTTTCCACATGCTGAAGATTGCAGACAGGTGAGATCCCTATACGTATGAAAGAGTGAATACATGTTACGTGGTATGGTATAAAATGTAGTGTTTTGTGGCTTTGCTAGGCCCCAAACACTGCATCTTTGGAATCTGAGTTCTTCCACAAGTCTGAAATATAATTCGTTCTCTAAAGAAGAGTTTCCAACACAACGAAGTTTCAGAGTTTAGAACCCAGAGTGGAGACAGGGATGTTTTCAGGGAGGTAGCAATGCTGGAGGAAAAGGAACTGGTGGAGGGCCAAGGAGCTGAGGCCCTGTCCCAGGGCGGCCTGTGACCTGGTCCGTGTATCAGGAGGCTACACTGGATGACCTCCAAGGCCCAGCTCTGGAATCTGGGTTCCCAGGAAGCAAAGTAGAAGCAAGGCTGCCCTCAGGTACAGCACAGCAGTGCTCAACCTGAGAGTAGTCACAGCCAGGGCAGCGGCAGGAAATGGCATGTGATACTTCAAGGATTTCTGGGGTCAACCATCTCTCCCAGAGGGTGTCAAGGAACATCCCAGACTCAGGCTGATTTCCAGCCTCCATAAACTGTGGGGATTGTGCTTCTGCTTAGAGAGCTCTAAGAACAATCCGCAGACATAAAGCAGGAGCAAGTAGCCCCATGCAGAAGGGCGTAACTCATCTGCCAGGGTGGGATGCTGAATCTACCCTCCAAAATCAGGAAAGGAGTTGTAATCTGCAGGAAGGAGAAGACTGGCTCTCCTCTCTCAGGAACTTGGGATCCTTGCCAGATTTGTGGCTCTAGCTGAGCCTCAAGAAATAGCAGGCAGGATTCATCACTGTTAATAATAACTGGCACATGACTGAGTGCAGAACTGAAACGCAGATGGCCAGGGAGTTGAGAATGTCCTTAAAAGAGAAGGGACAAGTTTGAGTGAAGGAAGAGGGTATCAGAGAGACACACTCATGTATTTACATGTGATTTCAGGACATTCTACTATGACCTCACCCCACCCTTTCGTGATGCCCAACCCTGTAGCCCACCTGCCTGCCTCAGATGCTATCACTCACTCCTGGGTGCAAAAGCCACCCACACTTTTTCTGTATTAGGCAATTTCTCAAACCCTGACTCCTATTTGGAAAAACAATGCAGGTCTTCTCTATAACAAGTGCTTTCAATTTCTCTTTTTACCTCCTCTTCACCTGAGACATTTCTCCATCTACCTTTCTCTTCCAGGTAGCTGAGTATTCCAAACTCCTAATTAAAGGGCAGCACCTAGACTTGGCTTTACCCTGCCTCCGCTTCTCGAGTGGCTTCCTCACAGAGTTCAGTTCAAGGTGCTAAGCCACAATGTCCAAAGCTGAGAATGAAGCCAAAATCCACTCAATGATTCTTTTAAATTGTGCCTGTTTGGATGTGAGACCAACTGCTTGGTCTACAAGAATCCTCAGGGCAAAGGGCCTCTGCACCTACAGCTGGCATCAGGAAAATGGAATATGGAACCTCGATTTCAGCTGAGGGCCATTGCTCAAAGGGGTTCCCAGACCCTCTGAGCTGTGAATAAAGATGATTCTTTAAAATAGGATAAATTAATGAAGAAAGATTTTCACAGGATAAAACAGATCCCTGGCCAGGCACAGTAGTTCATGCCTGTAATCCCAGTAATGTGGGAGGCCGAGGCAGGCAGATCGCCTGAGGTCAGGAGTTTGAGACCAGCCAGGCCAACATGGCGAAACTCCATCTCTACTAAAAACACAAAAATTAGCTAGGAGTAGTGGTTCACACCTGTAGTCCCAGCTACTCAGAAGGCTGAAACGGGAGAATCACTTGAACCTGGGAGGCGAAGGCGGCAATGACCCGAGGTCACACCATTGCACTCCAGCCTGGCGGCAGAGCGAGATTACTTCTCAAAAAACCAAAACAAAACAAAAAACAAACAACAAACAGATCCCGTCTTTCCTGGATTTAATTCAAAGTTAAGATTTAGAAGTGAGTTCAAATTTGAGTCTGACATAATACCACTTCCCTTGAAAAGTTAGGGAAAACTAAAATATTCTACAAAAAGAATAGAGGGAGATCAAGAAAACAAGGTAACCGCTGGCAAAATGAGAAAGTAGACAAAGCTGGGTTTCAGTGCTCAATCCCTTGAACTGGTACACCTGCCATTCCCTGGAGGACCCCATTATTAGGATAAGCAACCCAAGCCAACACAATGCCTGGCCAAAACTTAGCTATTCTGTACCCAGTGGAGATAAAGCATATTTAAGTGGTCATGAAATAGAGACACTGGAACTGTCATCAGGGATATCTAGGGACTTAATACTCTAAATCAAAGCCTATCCTCAAATACTATTTTAGGCAGCATAGTACAAATTTAGAGACAAGGAAACTTTTCCAGCTACCCCCAGATTTGCTTCTCCTGTGATGAAATTCTAATTTGCAGATTTGTTTCCCCACTTACCTCCCTTCTTTGGCCTTTTGCATTGTTCTCTCCACAATAAATTAAGCTACTGACCATGGACATATAAAAAGTGCATCTGGCATGAATATTTATTGCAGCACTATTTACAATAGCAAAGACTTAGAACCAACCCAAATGCCCATTAATGATAGACTGCATAAAGAAAATGTGGCATGTATACACCATGGAATACCATGCAGCCATAAAAAAGGATGAGTTCATGCCCTTTGCAGGGACATGGATGAAGCTGTAGGCCATCATTCTCAGCAAATTAACACAGGAACAGAAAACCAAACACTGCATGTTCTCACTCATAAGTGGGACTTGGACGACAACACATGGAGACAGGGAGGGGAAAATCATACACTGGAGCCTGTCAGGGGTGGGGGCCAAGGGCAGGGAGAGCATTAGGACAAATACCTAATGCATGCGGGGCTTAAAACCTAGATGATAGGTTGATGGGTGCAGCAAGTCCCCATGGAACATGTATATCTGTGTAACAAACCTGCACATTCTGCACATGTATCTCAGAACTTAAAAAAAAAAAGTGCATCTGGACAAAAGTCTCTGAAACCCACTGCACTCTATGGTGGAGTCAGTGCATGGAGGTGAATGGAACCAGTTTCAAAGGGTTTCTGCAGCAAGAAGTGCATTTGCAGAGAGGCTTGTGAACAGCTTGCCAAATTTCAGCTTGGAAGAATTTTATTATCTTTAATTTACCAACCTAGAAATGGGCTTATAAGGGAAATTCTTAGTGATGTCTTCTTAGCAGGTAACCATAGCAACTGCCACACACCTACCTCATTGCCCTGGAGCCTAGAATAGACTGTTATGTCCAAGTTCTGGCCTTTGAAAAACTGAATCTGGAACAACTGGAGCCTAACCTGCCTGCTCCACCCTTGAGCGCTCAGAGGAGAATGAATTAACTTCCCCAGCCAACCCAGTAGTCCCAGTCCTGAGCCAGAAAGCAGTGGCTTGTTAGAAAGAATGCAGAAAGCAAAGCCACAGTACCTTCATTATACTATTAAACTGTAATCACCTTTTTCTGTAAGAGTCTTCCTGTTTTCCCTGAAGGGGGACTGTTTAACTGCCTTCTGGGGCAGAGGTGCCAACTCAGCAGAGAGACTTCCTGTGGGCCTTGGAGGCAGTTGTGTTCAGCATGCTGTGGCATGCCCACTGACCCAGAGGCAGGCTGTGATGGGGCCCCCATCCTGACAGAGGGTCGGAGGCGGGGGCTCAGAGACTAAGGCTCCTGGCTTAAGGAATGATGTTGATTTCCTTTTCTGAGGGTCAGCACTAGGGTGAGGCAAGCCAAGGGCTTAGGGAACAAGACAAGGAGCTGTTCATTCTCCAGTCCTGCAAGTAGCTCCTTCACCCTAGTGCCAGCCCTACTCAGAGCCAGCAACAGCACAGGTGTGTGTGTGTGTGTGTACATACTGTGGAAGTCAGTGGTTCTCAAAGCGTGGTCCTGAGACCAGCAACATCAGCATCACCTGGGCACTTGGACATTCTCAGGTCCCACGAATCAGATACTCAGCAGGTGGGGCCCAGCAATCTGTGTCTTACAAGCCCACCAGGTGATTCTGATGCAGCTGAGGTTTGAGAAGCCCTGTGCTGGAGCAGAGTGCTCTCCACAGCCAGCCTCTTGGCATTTCTAAGACCATCTCCCAAAATGCTTCCATACAGCCAGAAGAGGGAAAGGGTGAGTGGTGAGATTACAGAGACTTCCTAAAGCCATCAGCAAGGTAGGAATCCCTCGAATAATGAACCAGGAATTGCTTTCCCCAACAAACACCCCTAAGTAAATTGTAGTACTCAAGACTTGTCAATTGTTGGATAAAGATGGAGATTACTACAGAACCAGTTCCTTCCTGTTTCTTCCTAACTAGACACTCAGCCATTGCATGACAGTGTGATATGGACTAGCCATTTGAATATCCTACAGCTGAGATTCCTTCCTCTGTAAAATGGGTCCAACATCACCTACCTGTGAGAGTCAGAGAAGCTAATGTGTGCGGAACCCTGAGCAGAAGCCTGGGGCAGAGTGAGCAATAGAGATAGTTCACACATCTCACCAGGGGTTCTGGGCTCCATTCTCCCTCCAGGCAGCCAGGTGGATCTGGCGCCTGAAGACAACTGAGTGGGGAAGGAGGTGAGCTGGTTTCATCTCGGGTGCATGTTTTTTTAAAGAGGGCTATTTTCCAATCCAAACAGTCTATGGGCATTAATCTTCATTGGTGGTGACAGAAGAGAAAGGAAAGGAGAAGGGACACCCAGTACCGCTTGCCATTGGGTACTGAGAACCTCTCTCTCTCTCTCTCTCTCTCTCTCTCTCTCTCTCTATATATATATATATATATATATATATATAAATGAAGGCAAGAAGACACTTCAGAAGACCCCACATTTAAACTTTGTCCCTGGGACCCAAACAGCATAGAGTAGTGAGACAACGACCACTGCCCACCAGCTGAGGGACCCCAGGCATTTGGCAGTGGACATGGTTTCTTTTGTCCAGGGGAGGATTATAAACAGGAGTGTGAGGATGAAATCATGCAGCAAAAAATACTGTCGGGCACAAAGCAGACGTGATGTCTTAGCACTGAGGTCCCATCACAGAATTGTGGAAGCATTTCTGCAAAGCTGGAGAATTAGTCCCATCCAACTTTTCCCAACTCACGGACATGTCTCTTGAGGACCAGAAAGGTTGCTAGCCTGCAGAGGGCACACAGCTGGTGGGGGACAATAATGAGCTGTGCTCTGTTTCCCCCTTCTATTAAGGAGTGCTGGGGTGAGACGCAAATTTTAAGCTTCTACCCACTTGCCAGGTAAACAAAGGGCGGCCTCCCGTCTGCCCCATGTCTGCCTGTGCCATCCCTTGCAGCACCGCTGAGGGCTTTGAGGAGGATCCATGACTCACACTTTTCTTGCCGAAGGGAATTAACTCCAAGATAACACTACTCATGTGGGGAAAAAAGTAAGCCAAATTAAGGAAGAAAGGTCACCTCGCGCCCCTCTCCGAGCCCCCTTACCTTCCTCATTTAAAATCCACGGCAGAAAGGCCAATACGGAGTCAAAGCCGCAAGTGCTCTCTTCAAAGGCACAGGACCCCGCGGGCAGGTCGAGGGCACCAGCGAGCTGCAGGGCTGAGGACACAAAGCGAGTTTCAGTTCGAGCTCCCCTCAGGAGCGTTGGCACCAACTCGGGCGCCCAGGGGGACTATCTGGTGAAAGCAGGGGAAACAGGAGCGGGAGGGGGCGGGAGGAGATGCAGTACCTGTCCCCTAGCATCCACTGAGAGACCCCATGCCCACCCCACCCCAGGCTGGGCCAGGGGAGGGACTTAGCGGCTGAGGAGGATCGGGAGGCGCCCTCGGATGGCCCAGCCCAGCACGGTGAGCCGGGCCCCCCGGGACAGCAGGAGAGGGGGCGAGTCGTCAGAGCGCCCCAGGGGTTCAGGCCTTACCTTGCAACGCCAGGAGGACGCCCCTTAACAGCATGGTCGCGATTCAGGGAGGACTGGGAAGGGGTGCACGCTGCCAGTCCGCTGGGACAGGCTGCTCCCAGTGAAAGGGATCGTGGGAGGCGGGGTCGCCGGGAACCCGGGGAGCGAAGAGTCGAGAGGCAAAGCTTGCCCTCTGAGCTGCCCAACTTTGCAGAGCGGCTCCCGGAGCCGAGCGGTACGCTGGAAGGGGCCGGAATGGAGCGCGCCAGCGCCCGGCGCTGAGCAGCAGCCTCGGGTCCCACCGCGGCCCAGCTGGTCCTGGGCGACGATGCGGCTGGGCCGGCGGAAGGCAACTGCACACTGTGAAAGGCCGGCCACGGCCGGCTGGGAGAGGAGAGGTCGGCCCGCAGTGCCTTCTCTCAGGATTTTAAAGCTTGGGACCAGAGCCCTTGCAGTCACTTGGAAGGGGCAGGCCTTCCAGGAGTCCCTCCGCTGGGTTGGGACCGGAGGCGCGCGCCCCGCCCAGCCGCGGTGGGAACTAGCTTATTTCTGGGGACGGCTTCCCTGCATCTGGCATGTCAGTCCCGCAGGGCTGGCCCTAATTTTAACTTCTCCCCGGAATTAAAGAGGGTGGAAATCTCCTAGGACAGCCTGGAGGAAAATTTGGAAACGGTTGGGTGGAATAAGCTTCATATCTAAGGCGTTTCAGCGTTTACGGTCCAGCAGTGCTAACCCTGGAATACCACCCCCACTTTTTTGGCCGGTGGAATGTCTGGCATGCCTGGTGCTCAGCATTCCCTCCTTCCCGTGAAATGGGGGCATTCCTTGTCTCCAAAGAGCCATGATAGATTAGTGGGAGCCTTTACTGGGAAGGGGGTTGTTGGGGTAGGGGGTTACTTCTGAGGAACCTGTTTGCTTTGGACACTAAGTGGGTCTCCAATATCCTCTTCCTTCTCCTCCTCCTTCCTCCCCTTTATAATTTTGTGAGGAGGTCAGGGGTTTTAAAACCTGAGGGTGCATTAGAACCTTCCGTTTCTGATCCCGTAGTTCTGGAGTGGGCCTGAGAGGCTGCACCTGTGGAGGTGATAAGTTTCCAGAGGCTGCTGCAGCTGCGTTGGGACAACACTTTGAGGACCATTAGCCTAACAAACTCCTGTTGAGCCATCAGTTCCACCTGCTCCAATGCCATCACCTGGCTTCCAGCCCGCTGGTTTTCCTGGTCTTTCATTGGCAGCTTCTTCTCGGCCTCTTTGCTGTTTGTTATCTGTGTGACCCCTTAAGATGAGACTGCCTCCAGGTTCTTCCCTATCATCTCCTATTTCTTTCTCCATCCAGCCCCTCGATGCTTTCCTTCAGTCTCATAGTTTTAAGTACCAAAGATAGCCCGATAACTCCCGCATTTCTATTTCTAGTCCAGACAGCTCCCAAACGCCAGACTCTTCGATCTCATTGCCACCTCCACATTTTGAATGGGATGCTTCAGAGCTATTTCATATTTAACAGGTTCCAACATGAAGGCTGCGTACTTCTTCCCAAACCTGCCCTTCCCTTGCATCTTCCCCATCTCAGTTAAAAGAACGAGTTTCCTCCAGTTGCTCAGGAGAGAAAACGTGGCGGCATCCTCAGCTTACCTGTTCCTGTCAGACGTTGCTAATTTCTATCAATTCAGAATTCAAAACACAGCAGATGCTGACCGTGCTCCGTACCCAGGGCGATGATGCCTTGGTTGGTGCACGTTGCCCTCACCGTCAGCCTGGGATACTGCAGTGTCCTCCTGACCACAGTCTCCCTTCATTTTCTGCCTTGCTCGCCCCTACTCCATTCTTAACACACTAGTCAGGGTTATCCTTTTAATACAGAAATTGGGCCATGTCATTCCTTGGCTCAAGACCCAACAAGTTCCAAAGTCATTTAGCAAAGTCCAAAGTCTTCACGATGACCAACTAGGTCCTATACTACCTGCTCCACCCTCTTACTTGTCTGACTTCAACCACCCCGCTTACTCCCCTCTAGCCACACGGACCTCTTGGCTGGGCCTCAAACACAGTGCAGTTATCCTTTCAGAATTTTGCACTGGCTGTTCCTTCCGCGCGAAATGGTCTTCCACAAAGAGCCACACAACTCACTGCCTAAGGAGGCCTTCACTCACAGGTCACTTTCAGTATTAGAAAATTTAATAATCTTCTCCCCAAAAAGGAAACTATGTCTGGAATCCTTTTTTTTAAAGGTTAGAACAAATTTTCATGCATTTTCTGTAAACAGTGATTCAAATGACCTAAAATTTGTTAGTATGTGGTATTTGGTATATATTTTTTAAATTTATATGTTTTGCCTCAGGTAGTAGATAATAGCATTTATTACTATTATAAATGTTTTTTTGTAGATAATCTCATTTAAGCTTCACAAAATCTCTAGAGGATATGTTTATTATCCCCATTTAATAGATGGGGAAGCTGAGGTGCAGAGTTCTGTGACCGTGGACAGCAGAGACAATAGTCAAACCCAGGTCTGCTTTATCCTCAAAGCCTATTTTCTCAACCAGTACAGGACCTTTTTTCCCTTGGGTGTAACATTCTTTTTTTTGACTCCTTGATCACAGATGGTGCTAAATATCTGATGAATTTCATCACGTTACTTAACTAAAAATTCAAAGACAGTTACACATCCAGTTGAAACCTCAAACACTATTTTCACTCAAACGAGTTTTCAGCAACAATCAAACTGATGCTTTTTCCAGATATTTATGGAGTATTTCAAAGTTTTAGAATTGCCTTAGATTCATGTTGTATGTACTTTGAAGTCTTTCATGTTCCATAGGAAAATGAAAAACTTCAAAGCCCTAAAGAGATCCCCCCAAAATTTAAAATATGATTTACAACCTTAAGGTAACATTGTGTATTGCCACTTATGGGAACAGAATCATTATATGTAACTACAAACTCAGTAAATTTTCTATTTTGCATATAATTGTGTGATCCCAAGAATATATGATCCTTAGACATTGGCACAAGTTAGAATGTCTCAGAAGCAGACTCTGATTTGGAGTTTAATGTGCAGGGTGTTTAATCAGGAGTACCTTGGGATCAGTGCCATGGAAGGAGAATGGGTAAAGGGAGAGGAAGTTGCAATGCATATCCTGGAGAGGACATAGAGAGGAAGGACGAATGGGTAGAGGGAGAAGTGAAGTTGCAATGCATATCCCACAAAGTTTCTTTCAACCCCTCAGGGAACTATGGAGTTAAAATGGCCTATCTAACTTGTCTCATGTGAGGCTGAAATGAAAGGGCCTTTGTATTGCTGTCTCCATCTGTCACTGGATGTAGCCTACCTTGGGACAGAAGTGATCTCCAGTGAGGCAACTCTCTGCAATGGGGAGGATCAGAAGTTGAAGGCTTATGACAATACTCCCAGCCACTGGGACCAAAAGTCCTTTCTTGAAGGGGGATTTGGACAGCACAACAATGCCTACCACAGAAGTTTTGCAGAGAAAGGAAAAGATATTGTATGTGGCCTAAGTCAGGGTGCAGGGAAAAGGACTGAGGGAGGAATCCAGAGAATCTAGAAATTATGTGAACCTACTTCCTGTGGTCACTAATCATAGCACCCACATGGTACCCACCTGGTACTCTCTTATTACTTGGGAAACTGGATCAGGCCCCAAGGAACCCAGAACTCTATTCTCCAAGATTTAGCTTAAGCAACAGATCAAATAATGCATGTAAGTTCCGGCTTACAGAAAGCACTCAGTACTTAGGTATTGTAATAGGTTGAATGGTGGCTCAAAAGATAACTCTGTGTCCCAGAACCTGCGAATGTGACCTCATTTGGAAAAAGGGACTATGCTAATTTAATTAAGTTAGGGATCTTAGGATGAGATCATCCTGCATTACCAGGTGGACCCTAAATCAATGGCGAGTGTCCTTATAAGAGTCAGAAGAAAAGTCACAGACACATGTAACAGATGGTCATGTGCATATGGATAGAGAGTAGAGTGAGGCAGCCCCAAGCCAAGGAATGATAACAAATTCTCCCGTGGAGCCCCAGAAGACTGTACTCTGCAGACACCTTGATTCTGGGCTTCCAGCCTCTGAAACTGAGAAGATAGCTTTCTGTTCTTTTAAGCCACCCAGTGTGTGGTAATTTGTTCTGGCAACTGTAGAAAACTAATATAGAGTGCATCAAGTAAACACATGTCAGGCACTTAACATGCATTATCTCATTTAATTCATACAATATCCCAATGAAGTGAATATCATTATTGTCCCCATTTTACAGACTAGGAAACAGGACCAGAGGGGGTCAATTAATCTGCTCAAAGTCACTTATCCAGCCAGCATGTAGCAAGGATTTGATCCCAGATGCCCACCCCTCCTGGCTATCCACTACGCTGCCCCTAAGTGCTTCCTCCTTACACAGTCATGTCTCTCCTAATGAGAGCTGCCTACACCACACACAGGCACCACGCCTGGCTCCCTCTGTAGGCTCCTGCATGATGCTCACCTCTCCCAGAGCCTGCCCATCCTCTCTGCTCTTTGCCAATCTGCTCCTGGCTCCCTCCAGGTACCCTTCACCAGGGGCTCTGCTCCTCATTGCACCAAGTCTAGCCTGGAAATCACCAAGTTGTTGCTTGTAACTTTCTGAGTCAAGGTGAGGAAGATGAAGCATTGCTGCTCCTCTTTATCTAGTGTCTTCTCACATAGCCAGGTGAGGCATTGGAGGGAGTGAGCAAATCTGTAGGAAGAAAGCAAGAAAGCCAGCGTTTATGATGACACCCTTGCCTGCACTACAGAGGTTAGGCCAATCTCATAGGCTGTCTTCACTGCCCACTTTCCCTTCTGTTTGATCTCTCTCCTTGTTATTCTTGTGCAGTGTTATGCTATGATAAGCTCAGCAAACATTTCCTGAGCACCTACTATGAGCCAGGCACTATGCTAGGGGCTGGAAACCCAGGGGTCAAGAAGACACATCCTGTGCTGCTGAGACAGAAGACTGACCCATGGGACAAAAATTTCAATAAAATATGTGGATGAGATAGAACAAAGGCTGCAAATATAAAAAGTCTAGGGGCCAGGAAAGTCACATAAATTAATGTAGTGATCTGGTAACAGGGAAGCAATAGGGAGGGATGGAGATTGTGGTTAACTGGAGTGAGCAAGCCCAATGAAAGAGCATTGCAGAAACCATCTCTATCCCATCTGCTCATGTTTCCAAAGGAGCCCAATATTGAGATATGTATTTAACAGCTCCTGATTTTCAGATGCCAGCAAGAAATTAAAACAATATACTTAAATCCCTGTGGGGTAGAACAAAACCTGTTGGGAAGTTAAATTCAATTCTTGAGCTGAAGTTTTACAGCACTATGATAGAACCATGGAGACAGAGTGGGTGCCTCACTGCTCACTCCTCCAGAGGAGGTAGCTGGGCACACGGGAGCACTTCCATTTTACAGTATAGAAAATGGAGACAGAAAAAGTCTAGGCGACTTTTAATCAGGGCTGCATGTCTCTAAGTGGCAGGGATGGGATGAGAAGCCATTAATTAGCTCACCTCCTAGTTGGCCAGTATTTGGAAACATGGAAAGGACTTCGTATATTCTAGGTTTTGCACAGATGTAAAGAAATAAATTAGTAATGTCAACTGTAGTTATTATACCTTGTTACATTCTAATATATATAATCTGTTTTTCTTCATACCTGGGTCTCCTTTAATCTATGCCAAGCCATTGTCTCTGGATTTTTGTCTTTGCCTGTTTCTGCCTCTCTCTCTCTCTCTCACTGTCTGATGCACTTTGTATGGGTTCACCTCTTTATCTGTCAATCTACACTGTGTTTTAAAAAAAAATCTTTGACATATTTATTGGAATTACATTAAATGTATACATTGATTTATAAAGATTGATATATTTACCTTGGTCCATTGATATAAATTTTTGTGTTTTCCAGTAAACTTTTAAACATATCTTTATGCGAATTTTACAAACTTTATTCTAATTTTATTCAGAAGCAGGAAAAGACCAAATATGCAATCCAACAGTCAGTAGTCTGTGTTGCTTCCATGTCATCCTCTCTCTGCATACACCCAACAGACCCCCACTCATTACACACAATCAGGCTAAAACAAGCTGGTAAAAATCATTCAGACTCTGGGCTTGTCCTGCCAGTGACCTCCGTTGTTGCATTCCAGCAGGAGGTATCTGAAGACTCTGCCCTGAGGCCGGAGATGGTCCTTGGTTACTGTCCAGCACTGTTGGCCTTTCACTCCCAAAGAGAAGTCATGTGCCTGCTACAGAACTGAATCATCTCCCATGAGGCACTGAGGCCTAAGGGGCAGTCAGTCCTTACAAATCTCCTTTTATTACAAAATATATAACCCACTGTTCAAATTGCCACACGCCAATGACTGAAACCATAAAGTAGTTACGTCTTCTAGAGTGAGCATTTTAAAGGAAATAGACACTTAAATGGATGCTTTCTAACATTAATCTTTTCTTCATCAGCTTACTCCGGATCTTGGGAATCAGACAGCTTTCATTACAGCTTCAATGCAACCTTCTGATTTTTTTTTTAATTGAGGTTTTCTGAGCTGACCAGTCACAGTGATAATACTATCGTGTTTTGTTGAGTGTCTGTGATGTGTCAGGTGGTTTCGTGGTCAATTCATGGAGGAAGAAACTAGGCTTGGAGACTTCATGTGACTTGCTCTAAAGAACAGGGCTGGGGAGGGAGCCAGCTCTAGCTCCTACCAACGCCCTCATAACCTCGATGCCATCCACCCAACATGGGGAAGCTTTGAGCAGACACTTTGAAAGGTCTGGTTCCCAGATCCCCAGCCTTCTACCTCTATCCACAGGCAGTGCTAAGGCCAGGAAAACCAGGAGCCTGGAGAGGGCCATCAAACCGATTCACCCACAGCTCTCAAAAAGAACAACCACCCCTGACACCAGTGTCACAAATCTTGGTCTTCTGGCCTCCAAAATAGTTAGACAATAAAAATTTCTGTTGTTTAAGCCATCCGGTTTGTGGCACTTAGTTACTACAAACTAATATATTCCTATTCATTTCTCAAGACCCAGTTCAAATGGCCCTTCTTCTATGTCTGCCTGCCTGTGCTGCAGAGTATATAATCCTGTGTCCTAAGCTATTCAGCCTGCTATAACAAAGTATCATACACTGGGTGGCTTATCCATAGCCAAAATGTATTTCTCAGTTCTGGTGGTTGGGTGTTGGGTAAGGGCCTACTTCTTCACAGATAATGATTTCCTCGCTTCATCCTCACATGGCAGAAGGGGCAAGGGTCTCTCTTGGGCCCCTTTTATAGGTGTGCTAAATCCCATTTATGATGGCCCTATCCCCTTGACCTAATCACCTCCCAAAGGCCTGACCCTTCTAATGCTATCATTTTGTGGGTGAGAATTCCAGCATATGAATTTGGGCAGACATAAACATTCATGCCATAGTATGCTGCATTACAACGACTCTGTGTCTCCTATAGAGGCTGAGTTTCAAGGGTAGAAAGCAGAGCAAGTGTGTTTCATCTTTGGATCTGCTCCTGTGCTATCTCCATACATGGCTAATTGTAGTTGCTCAAAAGATGCTTGTTGAAGCAACGGCTAAGGAATAGCATATCCTCACTGGTCCACGTGGTCCAAGAACCAGCCTAAGCTACAGTCCTATGATTAGAAGAAAAAGAACTACATCTGAATTACACGAGGAATTATTATTTATAAAATAATAAATATATATTTCAAGAGGAATTTATTATTTATAAAAATGGAATCACAGATGTGTTCTGGGAGCACAGAGCCAATCTGAAAAGGAGCAACTGACTGAACAGGGAGTGAAAGAAGGCTTGCGGGGGTCAGGGCAGCACATTTGGCAAACCAGAGAAAGGCGGACACTCAAAAGCCCACTTTCATGAGAGGCAGATGAGGCCACAGAGAGAGAACTTCCTCTGAAAGGAAGTGCCAGGCCTTGGATGTTGAAGGAAAAGAGACTATGACACAGCTTGCATCCTGCTGCCCAAGTCTGTTCCAGCCCAGCTCTGTGGTCTCCTGTATGAGACCAGGAATAAGGCTGGGCTGTTGGAAAAGCCAGAAAAATCTGTTCCCGTAAATCTCTACAAAACACTGGGCCACAAATGGCTCTATGACCTGTATTAATAAGGACTGTGACAATATTAAAAAGACAGTGGGTGAGCAGCCATGCTGTGCTCTGCTTTGCTATTGACAACCATGCCTTTGGCATTTCAGGGTTCACTGCAGGGAGAATGTGCAGCATCATGGCTGTGCCAGAGGTACAGGCTGGTTTGTGTGCACACAGGTTCACCCCAGGACATCCCCCCAGATCCCAGGAGCTAATGCTCTGTGTTGCCTATCAGGGTTAAGAGTGAGGCAGAGGACACTGGAATTTGACATATTCTAGCTAATGATGGCTCCAGAGACTAGGGAGGTCCATGAGCAACTTAGGCTAAACCCAGGTGGTGTGATTTCTCCTTTACAAGCTTTGTTTGAGTGCTTTGGCATGGAAACAGGAAGCGTTCTGTAGCCAAAAACATTTCCAAGAACAGCAATGAAACCCCAGCTTAGCTTCTGATTCATAATCTCTGACATTATTCATCTGTTAGAGTGGGGATCCACATACTGTGATTTGATTGAACTGAACAGGGACAGGGTGATATTCGCAACAAAGGCCTCGGAACTGAGACATGGAATGGACACCAACTGGGAGGATGACATAGAGTGAATGTCAGCTCTGAACAGGTGTGTGGGATGTGTGCATGGTGTGCAAAGACCCGTTTGCACTGAGAAGCTGAGTCACAGGGTTACTGCTAAATCTGGAAACCTAAAATGCAAACAGGTAAAACACTGGGGATTTAAGGATGTCAAATGACACTAATTCTTTCCAATTTTCCCGGTACCCAAGACCCAAATAATTGGTGATAATGAAGAAACTCTAACTACCAGACATTTCAAGATGCCTCAGTGACCTAATCCAGTAAATCACAGCTCCAGCTGTCCATGAGCACTGTCTACTATCTGGGCAGTTGTTTCTTTTTAATACAAAGGTTGGCACTCACCAGATCAGAATTTCTGGGATAGAAGCAAAGTACTGGTATTTCCTCAAGGCTCTTGAAGGTGATTCTACTGAGCTGGGATTAAGAACATACTGCCTTAATTCTTTCATCAACAAAATTAAGTACTATCACTATTAACAGAAGAAAAAAAAAACTGTTTAAAGAGAATGAGAAAGTGTTATACCAGGAGTGGGGGCATGATTCTGTCATTGACACCATGGCCTCTGGAACAAGACCACCTGGGTTCAACTTGTAGTTCTGCCACTTACTATGAACCTAGGGCACATTATTTGGTCTCTCTGGGCCTCAGTTTCCTCATCTGTAAGATAGAAATCATAATAGTACCTACCTTACACAGAGATTATGAGTACTAAATGAGTAGAGTGTTCAAAAGAGTGCCCGGCATGCCACATACTATACAAATATTATTAATTTTCTAACAAGTCAAGTTTTTCACAGGTCCAGGCTTGTAGTTGAAATTGATAATATAGTCTGTCCATCAAAATAGGCTTTTCTATAGTGTCCTGCCTCTTCGGGTAGAAGGCACAGAAATTAGGAATGAAAATTGGACAATTAGTAGCATTGACGTTCTATCAGAATAGAAGAAACATTGACTGATTGACAGATTGATTGAGATGGAGTCTCACTCTGTCATCCAGGCTGGTGCAATCTTGGCTCATTGCAACCTCCACTTCCCTGGTTCAAGTGATTCTCATGCCTCAGCCCCCTGAAATAGCTGGGATTACAGGCACATGCCACCATGCCTGGCTAATTTTTGTATTTTTTAGTAGAGACAGGGCTTCAGCATGTTGGGCAGGCTGGTCTCGAACTTCTGACCTCAAGTGATCTGCCTGCCTTGGCCTCCCAAAGTGCTGGGATTACAGGTGTGAGCCACCACAACTGGCCAGAAAAAAACACTTAAACTATTGAATGCATCCTATTATAAATACCAACAACTAGGATATTAAAATAGTAATGTGAAAATAATTTTAGGATTAAAATAGAAATCTTCATTTGATAATATTTGAGGTGGAGCAAACAAAATGGAATGGTATCTATGAAGAGGCATCTTACAAGATTATATTTCTAGAGGCTAAAGGAAATTATCTTGGGAGCTGGTTATAGCCCGAGGGGCAAGTCTGTCTGTATCTAATAAAATTGTCTTCTGAAAAAAGAAACAGAGAGGGAACTTTTAAATGGAACATCTTGTTTTATAAACAGCTGGAAGCGCCTATAACTCCTCCCCAAACTGAAAAGATTACTTTTATATTATCCATTTTACAATTTTATGTATACATTTTAAAACTCTCTTGTGATGTGGAAGATTTATTTATTCAGTCACCCATAGCAGGTTCGAAGGAGACATCTGGCTATCTAAAAAGCCATTGCACTCAGAATTTCTCCCATGGTGGGGCATGCGGATGCTCCGTGGGGAAACGGATTCTCTCACCTGTAGGCTTCACTCCAAAACAAGGCAAGAGGGCTACAATGGCTTCTGTGACTCTAGCCCATGGTCAATCTTGCAGTGGGGCGTTACATTCTTCATCTAAGTTTCCATACTGGGCCAGCAATATCACTGAATTCTTCCAAGAGATAACAGCTCCCCTAGAGGTGGTACCTACAGGAGTCTCTGCCAGGTTCCTGAGTCTATTTATTCTTGCATTCCACCCCTTCCCTCAAGGTTCAATTCCTTTATTTTAAAATTACATCCTTTAGAAACTTTTTTTTTTTTTTTTTTTAGCAAAGATTTGTGAGAGGTCAATTCCCCTTGTTTTTGAAAACATCAGTTATACAGGATACTTCAGTTTGATGTATACATCTAGATTAAAGTTCTGGGTAAAGATGGTGCATTGAACCACCAGTCCAAATTTTGCTTTTTCAGGAATCATATAAAACTGCAATGAATAGATAGTATTAGAAATGCATGAACCTTTCAGGATATGGAAAATGGGAGAAGAAACAAAAACAAACTTCTGGAAGCGAGAAAAAAGATGGATAGATAAACTAACCCAGTAGGTCAAAGAAAGATTCTAAGCTGGCTTAGTTTTATTTTTTTTTCCTAATATCATCTAAACTCCAGGAAATGGTAACACCAGGTAACATGGAAATGGAATAAAGAGGGTGGCTTAAAATAAGGAGGATTAGAAAAGTTGTTTGAGAATCACCAGCTTCTAGATTCCCTCAACACCCCACATATTTGGATGAGTTCTCTTCCCCATTCTAGCCAAAGGATATTTACTCTCTAGAGAGCATAAAACAGATACCCTGTACTTGGAGGACACAGACCTAGTCAAGAGCAGGAATCCCATACTGAAGCCAGAGGGAATAAATGAACATGTAGACACTGAAGGCCAAGACTCCTGCTCTATGTCCTGTTTACCTACTCAGCTTCCACAGTGATTTGGAAAAATGGAAGAGTCATCTCTGGGGGATTTGACCAGCCCAAAAGGAAAAACTTACACATACCAATATTAAGGTTACCCCCAACAAATGACCCAGCCAGATCACCCTCCCATAAAACTCACTCAGATCTTCCATCTGCTTTTTACTCACCCACAAGTAAACAAGAGCAGACACCTAAGTATTACCATACAGACGAAGAATGCCTCTAACTTTCAAGATAAAGATAAGGCAAACAAACCACAAACAGAGAAAAATGACTCAGAGGGAAATTAAACTATGAGGGGAAGAGAAAACTTCAAAATAAAACTATTATTAATATCTTCAAAGACAGAAGCTGATACTGAATCCCAGGAACAAAGTCAGAATGCTGTTTAAAAAATAACATTCAGAGAATATAAAAAAGCTCTTAGAAATTAAAAACCTGAGGCCAAGCACAGTAGCTCTTACCTGTAATTCCGGCATTTTGGAAGCCAAGGCAGGCAAATTGCTTAAGGCCAGGAGTTTGAGACCAGCCTGGCCAACATAGTGAAACCCATCTCTACTAAAAACACAAAAATTAGCTGGGCATAGTGGTGCACACCTGTAGTCCCAGCTACTCAGGAGGCTGAGGCAGGAGAATCAGTTGAGGCTGGAAGTGGAGGTTGCAGTGAGCTGAGATTGTGCCTCTGAACTCTAGCCTGGGTAACAGAGTAAGACCTGTCTAAAAAAATGAAGGAAGGAAGAAAGAAAGAACAAAGGAAGGAAGGAAGGAAGGAAGGAAGGGAGGGAGGGAGGGAGGGAAAGGAAAGGAAAAGAAAAAAAAAGAAAGTGGGAGTGGGGGGAGAGAGAGAGAGAAAGAAAGAAATGAAGAAACAAGGAAACAAAGAAAGAAAAGAAAATCCTGATAGTAGAACCCAAACACTCAGTAGAAGAGTTAGAAGTTGAGGTTGAATCAACCTCTCAGAAAGTAGAGCAAAAAACCAACAGAAGAAAAATAAAAGGAAAAGATATATTATGTAAATGTATATTTATTTGTTTTTATATAGAAAATATAAACCATTATATTATTTTGTAAAACATTATATATACAGTGTAGAAAGGCCAATATCTGGATAATGAGGATTTAAGAAGAGAATAAAGTGAATGAGAAAAAAATTAGAAATAATTTAAGGAATTTTTCTGAATTCAAATACATGAGTTTCCAGACTGAAAGGAACAACGGATGAAAACAGATTCATAGCAAGGCATATAACTGTGAAATATCAGAACAATTGGGACAAGATCTTAAAAGCTTTCTAACACTAAAAGTGAGTCACACTCAAAAGCCAGTTATACTCAGAATAATATAAACACTGATCTTGATCTAAGCAAAGTTACACTATTACTATACTGAAAGCATGAGAGCTCAAACCAGTATCAGATTCAATGAAACCTCTATCAAAATACCAATGACATCCTTTACAGAAATATTTAAAAAATCCTAAAATTCATATGGAAGCACAAAAGACCCAGAATACCCAAAGCTATCCTAAGCAGAAAGTGCAAAACTAGAGGATTTCTATTACCTGCCTTCAAACTATACTACAGACCTGTAGTAACCAAAACAGTATGGTATTGACATAAAAAACAGACACACAGACCAATACAGAACCCAGAAACAAATCCATACACTTACAGTGAACTCATTTTCAACAAATGTCCTCAATACCTACAGTAAAATCATTTTTGACAAATGTGCCAAGAACATACACTGGGGAAAAGACACTGTCTTCAACAAATGGTACTGGGGAAACTGGATGTCCATATGCAGAAGAATGAAACTAGACCCCTATCTCTCGCCATATACAAAAATCAAATCAAAATGGATTAAAGACTTAAATCTATGATCTCAAACTATGAAACTTAAAGACTTCAAATACTTAAATCTAAGACCTCAAACTATGAAACTACTACAAGAAAACAATGGGTAAAATCTCCAGGACATTGTTCTGGGAAAAAATTTATTGAGCCACACCCTACAAGCACAGACAACCAAAGCAAAAATGGATAAATGGGATCACATCAAGTTAAAAAGGTTCTGCACAGCAAGGAAATAATCAACAAAGTGAAGAGACAAACCACAGAATGGGAGAAAATATTTGCTAACTACCCATCAGACAAGGGATTAATAACCAGAATATATAAGGAGCTTGAACTCTATAGGAAAGAGTCTAATAATCCCATCAAAACGTGGACAAGAAATTTGACTACATAGTTCTCAAAAGAAGATAATATAAATGGCAAACAGGCATATGAAAATGTTTTTTTAACATCACTGATCATTAGAGAAATTCAAATCAAAACTACAATGAGAGATTTCATCCCAGTTAAAATGGCTTTAATCCAAAAGACAGGCCAATAGCAAATGCTGTTGAGGATGCAGAGAAAAGGGAACCCTTACATACTGCTGAAGAGAATGTAAATTAGTACAACCACTATGGAAAACAGTTTGGAGGTTCCTGAAAAAACTAAAAATTGAGCTACCATATGATCCAGCAATCCCGCTGCTGGGTATATACCCAAAAGAAATCAGTATATTGAAGAGATATCTATACTCCTATGTTTGTTGCAGCAATGTTCACAATAGCTAAAATTTAGAAGCAACCTAAGTGTTTTATCAAACAACCTAATTTGTGTATACACACACACACACACACACACACACACACACACACACACACAGAGAGAGAGAGAGAGAGAGAGAGAGAGAGAGAGAGAGAGAGAGAAATGGCTTGGTAAACAAATTAGGTATACATATATAAACAAATTATATATGTATGTATATTTATCAAGCCATTTCTGTGTGTATATATATATGTGTGTGTATATATATATATATACACACACACACACACAGAAATAGTTTGATATATATATACACACACACACACATATATATATATACACACAGAAATGGCTTGATAAACAAATGCCATTGTCACCCTAGATCCCTGGAACCTGACTGCACTGGACCTACTGCAATTGTTAATGTCCCCAAAAGTCAGACTCTATTGTCACCACACAATCCTACAAAATGAACAGTCAAAAGAGCTTATATCTTTTGTTTGTTACTTGGGAATTTAAATCTCACATGGTTGCATCCGATTAGTAGAGTCCAGGCCACATGATTTTATTCTAGCTGAAAGGGAAGCTGGCAATTTGAACTCTTGAGTTTTGTATTGCAAGGGCAGAACTTCTAACATGGAAGTTTCCCAAACTTAGAAAAGCTCTTCAGAAGACAATGGGTCACAGCAAATGTGACACAAGCCTATTATGGGTACCACTTAAAATAGAACTGATTAACCATTTCACACCCATTAGGATAACTATTATCAAGAAGACAAAAACAAATGTTGATGAGAATGCAGAGAAACTGGAGACTTTGTGTACTGCTAGTGAGAATGTAAAATGGTGCAGATGCAGTGGAAAACAGTATGGCTGTTCCTCAAAATTTAAACACAGAATTACCATATGATCCAGCAGTTTAATTTCTAGATATATTGAAAACGAGGACTGATATGGTTTGGCTGTATCCTCACCAAAATTTCATCTTGAATTATAGCTCCCATAATCCCCACATGGCATGAGAGAGACCTGGTGGGAGGTAATTTAATCATGAGGGTGGTTACCTTCATGCTGTTCTCATAATTGTGAGTGAGTTCTCACGAGATCTAATGGTTTTATAAGGAGACTTTCCCCCTTTTGCTCAACAAGTCTCTTTGCTGCCACCATGAGAAGAAGAACATGTTTGGTTCCGCTTCTGCCTTGATTGTAAGTTTCCTGAGGCTTCCCCAGCCATGCTCAACTGTGAGTCAATGAAACTTCTTTCCTTTATAAATTACCCACAGTCTCAGGTATATTTTTACTAGCAGCATGAGAATGGACTAATACAGTAAACTGGTACTGCAGAGAGTGGGGCACTGTAAAGATACCCAACATGTAGAAGTGACTTTGGAATGTGGTAACAGGCCCTTTGAAACCATTTGGCTGAGAAGACAGGAAAATGTGGGAAAGTTTGGAACTTCTTAGAGACTTGGAGGGCCTCGAAGACAGGAGATGTGGGAAAGTTTGGAACTTCCCAGAGACTTGTTGAATGGCTTTGGCCAAAATGCTGATAGTGACATGAACAGTGAAGTCCAGGGTGAGGTGGTCCCAGATGGAGATGAGGAACTTGTTGGAAACTAAAGTAAAGGTCACTCTTGCTATGCAAAGAGACTGGTGGCATTTTGCCCCTGTCCTAGAAATCTGTGGAACTTTGAACTTGAGAGGGATGATTTAGGGCATTTGGCGAGAGAAATGTCTAAGTGGCAAAGCATTCAAGGGGAAGTAGGGCATAAAAGTTTGGAAAATTTGTAGCTTGATGATGCGACAGAAAAAAATCACCATTTTTCTGGGAAGAAATTCAGGCTGGCTGCAGAAATTTGCATAAGTAATAAGGAGCCAAATATTAATCACTAAGTCAATGGGGAAAATGTCTCCAGGGCATGCCAGAGACCTTCACGGAGGCCCCAACCATCACAGGCTGGGAGCCTAGGAGGGAAACATGGTTTCATTGGCTAGGCCCAGTGCCCTGCTGCTGCTCTGTGTGGCCTTAGAACTTGGTGCCCTGCATCCCATGTGTGGCTAAAAGGGGCCAATGTACAGCTCAGGCTGTTGCTTCAGAAGGTGCAAGCCCCAAGCCTTGGCAGCTTCCATGTGGTGTGGGTCCTGCAGATGTGCAGAAGACAAGAATTGAGGTTTGGGAACCTCCACCTAGATTTCAGAGGATGTATGAAAATATTGGGATGTCCAAGCAGAAGTTTGCTATAGGGGTGGAGTCCTCATGGAGAATCTTTGCTAGGACAGTGTGGAAAGGAAATGTGGTGTTAGAGCCCCCACACAGAATTCCCACTGGGGCACTGCACAGTGGAGTTGTGAGAAGAGAGCCACTGTCCTCCAGACCCCAGAATGGTAGATTTACTGACAGCTTACACTATGCACCTGGAAAAGCCACAGACACTCAATGCCAGCCATGAAAGCAGCCAGAAAGGAGGCTGTACTCTGCAAAGCCACAGAGATGGAGCTGCCCAAGGCCATGGGAGCCCACCTCTTTCATCAGTGTGTCCTGCACATAAGACATGAAGTTAAAGAAGATCATTTCGGAACTTTAAGGTTTAATGACTGCTCTATTGGATTTTGGACTTGTATGAGGCCTATAACCCCTTTGTTTTGGCCAATTTCTCTCATTTGGAATAAGTATAGTTACCTAATGCCTGTACCCATATTGTATCTAAGAGGTAACTAACTTGCTTTTCATTTTACAGGCTCATAGGTGGAAGGGACTTGCCTTGTCTCAGATGAGACTTTGGACTTGGACTTTTGAGTCCATAATGCTAGAATGAGTTAAGACTCTGGGGAACTGTTGGAAGGGCATCATTGTGTTTTCATAAGTGAGGACATGAGATTTGGGAAGGGCTGGGGCAGAATGATATGGTTTGGGTGTGTCCCTACCAAAATCTCATCGTAAATTGTACTTCCCATAATCTCCACATGCCATGGGAGCAACCTGGTGGGAGGTAATTCAATCATGGGGGAAGTTACCCTTATGCTGTTCTCATGATCATGAGTGAGTTCTCATGAGATCTGACGATTTTATGTGGGGCTTTTCCCCCTTTTGCTAGGCACTTCTCTTGCTGCCACCATGGGAAGAAGGACATGTTTGCTTCCCTTTCTGCAATGATTGTAAGTTTCCTGAGGCTTCCCCAGCCATGCTGAGGTATGAGTCAATTAAACCTTTTTCCTTTATAAATTACCCAGTCTCAGGCATGTCTTTATTGGCAGTGTGAGAACAGACTAACACAAGGACTCAGATATTTGTCCATCAATTTTCATAGCAGCCTTATTCACAATAGTCAGAAGATGGAATCAATAGATGTTTATCTCTAGGTGAATAAAATGTATTGTGATGGTTAATTTTATGTGTCAACTTGACTACTCACAGGATGTCCAGATATTTGACCAAACATTATTTCCTGGTGTGACTGTGTAGGTGTTTCCAGATGAAATCAGCATTGAATCAGGGAATTTAGGACAGCAGTTTGCCTTGCCCAATGTGGCTGGGCATCATCCAATTTATTTAGGGCCTGAATAGAACAGAAGTATACAGAAGAAAAAGAACTTGGCCCTTCTTACCTGATTGCTAGATTAGAGACATGCATCTTTTTCTGCCCTCAGTGTTTCCGATTCTCAGGCCTTCAGACCCAGACTGAAATTTATACCATTGGCTACTCTGGGTCCCAAGCCTTCAGACTTGGACTGAAGCTCACCATTAGCTTTCCTGACTCCAGCTTGCAAATGGAGATTGTGGGATTTCTCAGCTTTCATAATTGTGTGAACCAATTCTTTATAATGACTCTCTTCCTATATATATCCTATCAGTTCTGTTTTCTGGAGAACCCTAATATGTATGGTATATATATAAAATGAAATATTTTTTCAGCCTCAAAAAGCAATGAAATTCTGATACATGCTACAAACGGATGAATTTTGAAAACATCAGGCTAAGTGAAATAAGTTAGATGCAAAAGGGCAAGTATTGTATGATTCCACATGTATAAAGTACCCACCATCACATTTATGAAGACAAAGTAGAATAGTGGTTACTAGGGGCTGAGAATTAAAGGGAATGGAGAATTATTGTTTAATGGGTACAAAAATTTCAGTTTGGGAAGATAAAAATTTGTGAAGATATACAGTGATGATGATTGTACAACAATGTGAAAGAACTTAAAGTCACTGAATTGTACAGTTAAAAATGGCTTAAATGGTAAATTTTATGTACATTTTACAATAAAAATAGAATTAATAATTTTGGAAACCAAAAAGAAATGAAAATTGACCAGATTATTCATTTCATTACCCCTGTACTTTGGTGTTTTCCCAGAGAGTAAGATAGAATAGAAAACAAAAAATGATTTTTACTAGATCTTTTGTGTGACATCTACTGCACAGGAAGGGGCGGTTTATACCAGGGTTATGAAAATTGAATGTTGGGATTAGAACCCCAAAAAATTCAGGTAACACAGGGACAGTCTTGTAGCCAACGTTCAGTACAACATACTGAAAACTTGAGCATCAAAATAACAATCATCCGTGTTCAAGCCTCCCCATTTCAGTGCAATCAAAAAAAGATTTTAAAAACCTATAATTGGCCGGGCACAGTGGCTCATGCCTGTAATCTGAACAATTTGGGAGACCAAGGCAGATGAGGTCAGGAGTTCCAGACCAACCTGGTCAACATGGTGAAATTCCATCTCTACTAAAAATACAAAAATTAGCCAGGTGTGGTGGCACATGCCTGTAATCCCAGCTACTCAGGAGGCTGAGGTAAGAGAATCACTTGAACACGGGAGGTGGAAGATTGTGCCATTGTACTCCAGCCTAGGTGACAGATTGGGACCCTGTCTCAAAAAAATAAAATAAAAATTTAAAAACCTGGAATCAAGAATAGCAGAATGGGCTTATTGACTACAAAAATACAAAAAAAAAAAAAAAAAAAGTTTTCTTTTCTGAAGGGTTTTCAGATTTATTTTCTTTAACTCTAAAGTAAAACCAGTTATTAATAAAGGCAAAAATCAGAGAGAGAACAATTGAATAATAATTAGCACAGGAAGTCTGGAGCCAAATATTCCCTGATCTCCAACTGACCTTGAGCAAATTGCTTAAGCTCTCTGCTCTTTAGCTTCCCTTGTTCTATGAAAATGATAGCTTCCCCACCAAGGCATTGGAAAATTCATCAAATTCACCACTGTCAAGCAAGTTCATGGTATGCAGAAAGCCAAGGCAGACATTTTGTTCCTTTCAAATACATAGAATATCTATAAAATAATATATTGAACAAGAATCATCAAATGTCTAATTCATGCACACAAAATGTCCAAATAATAAAATTAAAACTTCATGTACAACTGTTAGAGTTTTCTACGTTATGGCTTTCAAAAGTCCAAACACATTGATTCCCAGATGCATTTCAACTCCATCCTATGTCTCTTGCCTCTTGTCCTGATGACTTATTCATATCTCATGTTCAGGAGAGGAAGTAACTCAGCAAATGGGCAAGAGGGCCAATCTTCCAGACCACCAGACTCCTATTTTTGTTTCCCAATCTTCTTTATCTTAGCACAACTAAATTGCAACCTTGAATTCAAGGGTATCTTTCTAAGAACCTCTCAAATGCATGATTTACAGATTGCTTTGGAGGTAAAGCAAGCTAACCTGAGCCTTTAAATAAAAGTGACCTTGTTACTTTAACAGGAAAATAATAAATCTACCTGAAAGACTTTTAGCCTTCAATTATTTTTCAGGCATCCTAAGTTAATTAAAAGAGGGCAATATACAAAAGAAAACCTTTTCCATACAGGCTATAAACACGCCATCATTAACAAATTTCATTACTGGCAAGAGAAGGCAACAAGCCATTCTAGTTTAGTTCAGCATTTAACTTAAGATGATGGAATGGCAGCTGTGTAGTTAATGTCTTAAGTAGTTAAAATATTTTTAGAGTCATCCTTTAAAATATGACATGTGCATTAAAAATAAATGAATATACTCTAAGGCAATAAGCTTTTGTTTAGACTTTGGGGTCATTTTAGTGATTTATCTTTCTTGTTTCAGCTACAGATACTTTAGAAATATTAATTAGAAAGAATTATAGTGCTGACTAGGTCTAACTTACTATGTCTTCTTTCGTAGTTATGTGGCTTTTTACTATATTACCCTGTTGAAGGGAAATTTGTTTTACATTGATGACAAACCTAAACAAATTCAGCCTTTGTGGTGGGGGAAAATGCTGTATTTCTTGAGCATAACTGTATTATAATGTGCTAACAAATTCAAAGTAATTGCTCTGAGTAATGAATGCATAGGGAAACTCCAGACCAAAGGGACTGGAATGGTAATGACAGAAAGGAAATACCCTGATTTTATTCTTTCCTAAAAAGTAAGCTTAAATTCCAAGTGTTTTTCATTCAAGAGTTCCAAATATCTTTCAATAGTGTCATTTCAAAAATGAAATGAGAGAAAACAGAGACATGTGAATGCCCACTCTGTTCCTCTGAAAACTACATGATTAATTCTCATGAACAAGTCTTTGTCCATTAAGCTTGACTGGCTCTGGGCCAGCCTGGTGGGAGGGGTGCTGACAGGATGTAAAGTTACTGTAGCTTCAAGAGTGTGGGGTTTGATTTCAGACTGCCTAGGTTCGAATCTCACTTAGCAGTTCTTTAACTTCCCTGAACCTCGGTTTCTTCTGTCAATGAGAGATAGTGACAGTCACAATTTCCTAGGATGAAGTGTGATAATATATGTAAAGCACTTAGCACAGGCCTAACACATAATAAACACTCAATAAATATTAGCCAACTTATTTTTGCTGTAAGCTTGGATGATTTAACAACTCCCAAGAGCATAGCCCAATTAGCATTCAAAAATTATTTGGGCAAGGGATGCCCTTATAAGCAAATGAAAAATTTAGCAGAATTCAGTGATTTCTTCCAGGTGCACAAGGTACTTCCTGGTATAAATTAGAAGCACAAAAACCATATAATCCTTGAATAATAATGAGAAACTATGATGTGGTCCTTAACACTGGCAAAAGAACTTGGGGGAAGGTATGAATTGAGTATGTGGACTCCACATGCCAGGGAAGAACCAAGTCTTTTCTTTCGCAGCTGGGGCAACATTTCAAGCCCACTGCCCTCCACCTGGAAACAGATTCCGGGCTGTTGCAGGGGGCATGGTAGGAGTGAGACCAGCCCTTTGGTTTGTGTGGGAGCTAGATGAGGCCTGTGACTGCCAGCTTTCCCCCACTTCCCTGATAGCCTTCATGACTCAGCAGAGGCAGCCATAATCCTCCTAGGTACACAATCCCAGTGACTTGGGAATCTCATGCCATTCCCTACAGCAGCCGCAGCAAGAACCACCTAAGGAGAGTCAGATATGCCTAGCCCCACCCTCTCCTGATGGTCCTTCCCTACCACCCTCATAGTGGAAGATAAAGGGCATATAATCCTGGGAGTTCTAGGGCACTGCTCTCATGCAGATTCCTCTCCACACTACTACAAATGATGCTTTCTATAAAGCACCACCTCCTGTCAGGAGGCCAACCAGCACAAAAATAGAGCATTAAACCACCAAAGCTAAGGACCCTCATGGTGTCCACTGGACCCTCCACCACCTCCACCAGCACAGGGGCTGGTATCCATGACCAAGAGACCCATAGATGGTTCACTACACAGGACTCTGTACAGACAACACCCAGTACCAGCCAAGAGCCAAGTAGACTCAGTGAGTGGCTAGACCCACAAGAGAGACAGCAATCACTATAGTTCAGCTCACAGGAAGTCACATCCATAGGAAAAGAGGGAAAGTATTACATCAAGGGAACACCCCTTCAGGACAAAAGTATCTGAACGACAGCCTTCAGCCTTAGACCTTCCCTCTGACAGAGCCTACCCAAATGAGAAGGAAGCAGAAAACCAATCCTGGTAATATGACAAAATAAGGCTCTTCAACACCCCCTCAAATCACACTAGTTCACCAGCAATGAATCCAAGGCAAGAAGAAATCCCTTGATTTACCTGAAAAAGAATTCACGAGGTTAGTTATTAAGCTAATCAGGGAGGGACCAGAGAAAGGTGAAACCCAATGTAAGAAAATCCAAAAAATGATACAAGAAGTGAAGGGAGAGAAATATTCATGGACATAGATAGCTTAAAGAAAAAACAATCAAAAACTCAGGAAACTCTGGACACACTTTTAGAAATGTGAAATGCTTTGGGACGTCTCAGAAATAGAATTGAACGAGTAGAATAAAGAAACTCAGAGCTCAAAGACAAGGTCTTTGAATTAACCCAATCCAACAAAGGCAAAGAAAAAGAGTAAGAAAACATGAACAAAGCCTCCAAGAAGTTTGGGAGTATGTTAAATGACCCAACCTAAGAATAAACGGTGTACCTGAGGAAGAAGAGAATTCTTAACACTGGCAAATTTTTTTCACAGAGGGAGAGAGCGTGGTTGAGTCCAAAGTGCATTGGACTTGGAATCAGAAAGAACCCAGATGTAGTTCTTCACTTGGTCACTGTAACAGGTTAAATAGTGGTCTCCAAAAGATATGTTCAGTTCCTAATCCCTGATACCTGTGAATGTGACTTTATTTGGAAATTGAGTCTTTGCAGATGTAATTAAAGATCTCAAGATAAAGTCATGTTGGATTTAGTATGGGCCCTAAATTCAATAGTGTCCCTATAACAGAAAAGAAGATACAGACATGCACAGAGGGGAAGTTCATGTGAAGATGTAGGCAGAGATTGGTGTGATGTGGCTGCTTGTCAAGGAATGTCAAGAACTGTGGGCAGCCACCAGAAGTTGGGAGACAGGCATGGAATGGATTCTTCTGCAAAGCCTCCAGAAATTATCAACCCTGTTAACATCTCGATTTAGGACTTCTGGCCTCCAGAACTGTGAGAAAATAGACTTCTGTTGTTCTAGGCCACCTGTAATTTATTACAGCAGCTCTAAGAATCTCATACAGTCACTAAGGTGGAAAGTTAGTGAACCTCTCTGGGCACTAAAGAGATCAGGTATATAAAGGCACCTGGACATAGCAGGAGCTCAATAAATGTTAAGAAAAAAAATCAAGGTATGAGACACTGTTTACACTGGTGAAAAAAATATGTATGTCTATCACACATAGAGAGCATCTCTTCAATTGTCCACAAGAAACTGGTGACATTGGTTACACTGGGAAAAGAGAACTGGATGGCTGGGGAAAAGGGCTCTGAGGGGAACATTATGGTTTTGAAACACAGTTGCAAATTCTTTGGCACTCTTGCATCAGGAAGTGGAAGCTCTGATCCTTTTCCTGCACACTGGCCTTTGCCTCTTTCCTAATGAATGGAATGGAATAGAATTTGTGCTGCATGATGTCTGAGGCTGCACTTGAAAAAGGCATGTGTATCTGCAGGCTTCCCTTGGGACAATTACTCCAGAAGTCATCAGCTGCCATGTTAAAAGCCCAGCCGCTGGGAGGCCACCAGTAGAGAAACCACATAGTGAGGGATAGAGAGAGGAGAAAGAAGGGGAGAATGGGAGATCCAAGATGGCCGATCACTAGCAGCTCAGGATTGCAGCTCCCAGTAAAAGCGAAGAGAGCCAGTGGACGCCACACTTACAATACATTTTTGCTGCCCACGAACCAGGACATTCCCAGTGGAGGAGCCCCACGGGTTGCCAGCGTGACCCTTTCGGCTGGCGCGGCTTTTCTGCCGGCGCCTCGGCTTGGCGGCTCTTGGTGCGGAGTAAACGGGACTGAGTCTCCTTTTGGATGATGTTTGGCGCTCTGGAAATTCAGAGCAGTCCATCCAGCTGACTGAAAAAGGGACTGAGAAGCCAGACCAGAGACCCCCGGGCAGAAAGGCACCACGAATTTCCACGCTGCTGTCTTAGCTAGCGTTGCGGGTCGCATAGTGAAAAGTACATAGATTCCGGAGCTGGGAATTAACAAGCTGGATGTCCACTCAGAGACCTAATTTGAAAGTGGATAATTACAAAGACGACAGATGGATAAAACCATAAAGATGCCAAGAAGCCACCATAAAAAAAAATTGAACACTCAAAATCAGAAAGTCTCTCCTTCTACAGAGGAGGCTAGTTCCTCATCAGTAACGGAACAAGGCTTGATGGAAAACGAGTGTGAAGAATCATCAGAATTAGGCTTCAGAAAGTGGATGATAAGAAACTTCTGTGAGCTAAAAGAATATGTTCTAAACCAATGCAAAGAAACTAATAACTTTGAAAAAAGGTTTGACGAAATGCTAAAAAGAATGGACAATTTAGAGAAGAACATAAACGAATTAATGGAGCTGAAAAACACAATACGAGAAATCCGTGAAGTATGCACAAGTTTTAACTGTCGAATTGATCAAGTAGAAGAAAGGATATCAGAGGTCGAAGACCAACTTAATGAAATGAAACGAGAAGATAAGATCAGAGAGAAAAGAGTAAAAAGGAATGAGCAAAATCTCCAAGAAATATGGGACTATGTGAAAAGACCTAATTTACGCTTAATAGGTATACCTGAAAGTGACGAAGAGAATGAATCCAAGTTGGA